>CAJVPS010002395.1:0-12441 GCA_910591765.1 Ambispora leptoticha | reverse complement strand
GGGAAAACGCGACGCATATATTTACTTATGTTGTTACACATGCAAATCGGGCGTTACTTTTTGAGGCGACTGTACATATCTATAGTATAACGCATTACATGATCCGATTTTTTTTAGTGCTTGTACATGTATTATACAACTACGGCATATTTACAACGAATATCAAATTTGAAAAGTATAGCTTTCAAATAAGAAAAGAAAAAGAAATTCCATACAGTAATTTTTGAGGAAAACTTAAATTTAAAAAATTTATAATTTTTTCATCAATACGAAAATCATAAGGAATTTATTATGATATAAAAATAAATGTGCGATTCCGATCGCTGATATCGCACATAAATTAAATGCATAATTACATGTAATTTGGCATGCCGCGACTTTTAAGTAACGAAATCTCATCACGTGATAATCACAACCATTCGATTCGTCTAATCGAATGATGATCGCCAATTTTAAATCGAAATTTTAGCTTCTAGATGCGATATCTCGATGTCCAGTAATCGGAATCGCACAAAAATACCACCATTTGATTCGTGCGAATCAAATGGTACATGTAGTAATGATTTTTCGTATTGATGAAAAAATATATTAAATTTAAGTTTTCTTTTTATTTTAATACTTTGATATTTAAATTTAAAAGTGTCCATAATATTCTGCTAGGCACTGTACGTGTAGTACGCGAGAATCTATACATGTATCAAATTCATGCACGGTTTACTGTTTTCTGTTATAATTCGAGATAATGTCTTCAAAGAATGGCAATTACTGATGATAAAATTCATTCGAAAAAAATTTCCAAGGAAGAATTTATTGATGAAGGATTATTTGCAAAAGCTTATATGTAATTCAATATCCGAGAAACTTGTGCTCAAAAAGATCAAAATATCATATTAAAGGCAGAAAGATCTTCGACGATTTGATAAGGGAGGTACTGGCACAGTTAAAATGCGTTTGTGGAATTGGGGGATTTTTACCGTGACAAAGATTGGGAGAGAGTAAATAGACTAATTATGCCGGTTAATTCTAAATCCTGTGTTGGTATCGTTCAACATGTGTAGTCCAAAGGAAAGAATAAGATATTTTAGGGCGCTGGGAAATTTCGGAATTATTTAAGCGTGGGAATTATGGTGTTTAGAAGGGATTTCAGGATTTTTGGGTAAGAGAAATGGAAAGAAGTAGATTGCGTTTTATATTCTTATACTAAGGGCGGTGACATATATTATGTAATATCATTTATTATAGACGTTTACCCCCCACCCCAGGTAAGATATTCTGATCACGTGAATCCAGATCATTTGTTCCATCCTCTAAATATTACGTAACAAAATGTCATTACCCTAATTCTAACAATATTTTTTCAAGTAAATCAATCAGTTGATGCGTTGCCTTTTCTGGATAAAAGGACCTAACCAATACGATGTCTTTTCTGGCGCAAAGATTCTAGCTAATATGACTATGATTGTAATTACGATTATAATGAGAATGCCTTTACGAAGAGTTTTATACAGTATTTTACTACTTGAAAAAAACTATACACAATTTTGTTTCTATTTTTTTCATTGATGGTCAAGAGCCTTTCATTTATATATTTGTTAGAGTTCTATCGATTGATAAAGAAACATTAACTAGCCATATAATGTACATTTTATGTTATGTTTCTAAAAGCTACGACAAAAATATAAGAAAAACAAAATAATAACAATAATATAATAATAATAATTATAATAAATATTTAATATAAGAAAGAATTATGCTGGAATTATCGTTATGCGATTAATTGTGAAGAAAAATGGTATCCTGCTAGGATTGTTAATGGAGTGCTCCGGTTTATATTAAAACATATAATCCACTCCGGAGTGAATTATACAGAGGGTGACAAAAGTTTACGGAAAAATTTTCACATGATATAAAACACTAGTTTCTTAAAACAAACAACCATATATATTGTAACAACTTCATTTTATTAGTTATATGCAACATTCCATATTAATAAACTAACTACTTCACTGAGTCACCTTCCACCACAATAACAGCCTGAATTCTCTGTGGCATACTTTTAATCAAATTCTGGATCATCATTTTCGGAATTGTCTTCCACACTTTTTTCACATAACTTTCAAGTTCAGGAAGATTTTTTGGCGATCTCTTTTGTTTTTGAATATCACACTTAACTATAGACCATAAATTTTTGATTGAATTTAAGTCTAAGCTCTGTGCTGGTCACTAGAGGATGCGTAAATCTGAATTTTTGAGAAACTTTTCTGCAACTTTTGATGTGTGAGGAGCAGCATTGACATGCTGAAACAAACCATCTCCTCTTGGAAACATTCATCACATGGTTGGTAAAGCATGCATATGAAGTGTTTCTACATATGAAGCATCAGTTACTGATCCTTGGAGTGGAACAATTAGTCTGATCCCTTGCCAAGAAAAACAACCCCAGTGCATCTGGCTAGGGCTGTGTTTTACTATTGCTAAAGTACAGGAGGATGACCATTCCTCCTGTGGCTCACATCATACTTGACTCTTTTGGCTTTGTTAAAATTGAGTAAAAGTTGATTCATCACTTCACAAGACTTTCTTCCAATCCTTTACTGTCCAACTTTCATGTTTCAAGCACCAGGTAAGTCTTGCTTCTTTGTTTGCAGGTGAAACTAGTGGCTTTGGTCATGCTATATAGTTTTTCAATCCAACTAAATGAAGTACATGGCTGATGATATAAGTTCAAACATCTTGACCTGTCTTTTTTCTTCAGATTCTTTGCATCTTGACCTGTCTTTTTTCTTCAGATTCTTTGCATCTTGACTTTACATAACTGTTGATTCTTTGTTGCTGATCACAAATCTTTTGAGTCTTTTATATTTGGTATCACTAAGTAGGTGTAATCTTCCAGATCATAGTTTAGATTTAGTTATGAATATTACTTGAGAGTATTATAGACTGTTGTTATATTACATCCAATAATTTGTGCAATATCAAAATACTTGTCACCACATTGGTGACAGTAAAAAATAGTGTCATGTTAAGACAAAGTCAATTCTTTTTTACCCATATTATTTCAAAATAAAATGTATAAATTTAAACATGATTCATGTAAAATCATCATTTCTGCAAATTTTTATTAGTATATAACTATTAGAATGTGAGAAATTCAACTTAAAAAAATTTTTTATAAACTTTTATATATTTTAACATAAATTAAAGCACTCCATTAACAACTCTATAATTAAATTTCTTTCTCCACATCTTAAATTAATCAAATTAACAAAATTAATGTGTAATAAATAATATGATTAGAAAATTTTTCATCATATTTTTATGATCACTTTTCTCAAATCAAATTTCAAATTTTCTAATATGAGTTTTACTCTTGATATAAGCTATAAGCCATAAATTGATTCCTAATTTGAATAAATAATATGATATAAAGATTTTGTAATACTTAATCAGTAATGAGTGATATTGTAAAATATTAGTATGAATTAATAACATACATGTAATATATGAATTATTTTTTTTTGCTAAAGTATTTATTGACTTTTAATTTTAAATTTCAAATTTCATAATTGATACTGATGACAGAAATTTTTTTAGTATGGAGCTGAACACTTCTTCAAGTTTAGCAGCACATCTGAAGAAATAATTATAAGAATAGCATGAAAAAAAACTAATAGCAAGAAAATAATCATGTAATAAACAAAATCAGTGTATAATTGTAAAAGAAAAGAAGTTGAAAACATGATCATATAATGAAATAAAGATGAGAATATGATCATATAGCAAAAGAAAGATTAGGAATATAACTGTGTAGTAAAAGAAAACAGTTAGGAATATAACTATATAATGAAAGGAAGATTGAAAATATGATTATATAATAAAAAAAGTTGATATCTGATCTTCTCTTTATTTTATATATGCTGGACTGAGACTATTCTAATAAGGTAATTTTACGAACTAAATATTCTTGCATTTTTCTAGTAAGATACAAGATATTTTGATTATAATTATTTAGAATAGTAAAAAAGTATTTTATGAATAGTAGTAAAAAGAATATTTTACTTTATCTCTAGTCTTCAAGTATATAGAATGCTAAAAAAATTATTAGCTTGTGAATAAATGATTATGATTATTTTAAGGAATAAAATTCAATTATCTTTTATTACTTACTCTTCAATGATGAGATAAATATTATGATCATGAAGATATTCAAGTTTAGAATCTAATTATATTATCTTACATTGCTAAATTTAGACTTAAGATATGTATAAATTTTTTCTCATGTAATAATATCATTAATAAAATTTAAAATTTCTGATTTAAACAAAAAGAAAAATACTTATAATTCATACAAAGATATTAAGCTAAATTCCTATCTTTTATTAAAAGAAGAAAATTGAATTAAACTTACTAACTTGCTAGATAATAATAATACATCTGATGTAATTAAAATAAAATAGAATCCATTTATTAAAAGTTATATCAAATACTGTAAATAATTTCTCTATGAAAATAAACTTGATATTGACTCAGATAATATATGGAACAAGTAATTAATCTGATAATTAAATTTAATAATAATAATTAAACAATATATATGTGAAAGTTATTGAGAAAGAGTCATCAAATTCAATTCTCAAGTCTTAGCTATATGTTACTCCTATATTGGATATCTCATTTTTATTATAATTTCTTTTTGAGCTAATGAAATTCATGTCATTACAAGATAACTAGAATATTCAAAGCAATGTAAAGTCTTCTAATCATAATATAACTTATCATATCAACTTTTACTATATATAAGGAAAAATACTAAAAATCTATTAATTCTAAATGTTAATACTGCAAATATTCTTATATAAAATACAAAAATTATATGAAATATATTTGGAAAATATACTTTGATTGGAAATTCCAAAATATTACTCATGGTAATGAATATTGTCAACATTAAAAAACAAATATTTTAAAAAAATTAGAATATTAATATTAGTAATAATGCTATAAAAAATTTAGAACAAATTCTTGGATCAGATATTGATCAATCAAAAATCAAGAAAGGATATTTACATTATCAGTTCCATATCAAAGATACTGACTATCTGGAGATCATTATTTGTATTTCAGAATAATAGAAATATACATAAAAATATGGATATCAGAATCTTATTCTTATTGATAGAACTTATAGAATTAGCAAACATAAACTTTTTCTATTCATTATTATAGCCATTAATAAAAACAGCAAAGACATTCTAATTATCTTTATTCTTTTCATGCCATCTTTATATAATCAATTAATATTATCTAAATATGACAATAAGATTCTGGAATGACTTTTTTTCATCTTTTATAACAAAATCAGTATTATTTATAATCAAAATCAATTTACAATAAATTCAAATGTCAATTTGACTATATTTACTCCTCTCATTGTAATAACTGATACTGATATTAAAAAATGAGAACTATTATCAAAAGTATGACCAGGAATTATTCTACTTCTTTGTTACTTTCACATTAGCTAATGTTAAAAGAATAAGATTAATAAATAATTAGATCAAGATAGCAATAATAATATAATTTTATAATGAAATACTTTGAGATTATATCTATAAAGTTTATTAAAAGAAGCTTAATTAATGAATTGTGATGAAGATATTATACACAAGTTTATCATAGAGAAAAGAGAATTATTAAAAAATCTTGTCAGCATGAATATTTCAGAAAGCATACATAATATTTTGAATAGTAGAGTAAAGTTTCTCATCTATCTGGAAAAGCAGTAGACTGGCAGTTTTCTATATAGTTAGTATCTTAATAGATACAAGAGAGCTACAAATATTCTTAAAATTCCTCTTGAAAAACTATCTATCACAAACAATCATCTCAAAAGAATTAATAAGTATTTAAAGAATAATCAATTGAAATAATTTTAAAGAAAGAATTATTTTCTTAGGGCTGATATACTTTATGGCACCCTCATATCTGAAATAATACCTAATATTTTTGTACTATGAAATCTTATTATTAATCTTGAAAAAGAGAAAGCAGAATGACATAATAAATTCAATATAATAGATCTATCAATTTGTGAAATTCTTATGCAAAAATTTCTTCAGATAGCTTATTTTGCTCCAAGTTTAAATCATGACAAATCTGCAAAAAGATTGCTTCAAATGAAGAAAGTAATCAATTATGAACTAGAAAAAGAAATCAGAAAACTTTATATTTGAGTTGAGTTAGAGATTACATTAGAGCTTATTTATGTTACATGTATATATGGATAATTAACAGATATTTATTGTTAATATTTTGACTTTTTCCAGAATGGAATTATGTATAAGCATCTCTGTACTATAGTTTTCTATATTAATAAGCTTTATAAACAAGAATAACATATATATTTATCTCAGATAGTCTTTGTAACTTGACAAGAAGTATGAAATATTCATTATAACTTATATATCAACCAATTAGCAATATCAGTAAGTTTGAAAATCATCATAATGAATAATAATAATAATGATAATTATGATAATAATAATAATAATAATGGTAATAATGATTGTGGTGATAGTAATAATAATAATAATAGTAATAATAGTAGTAAAGAAGATAATAAAAGCTTTACATCAATCTTATCCAAAGAAATTCTTGATTATATGATGCATACTCTAGGTATATCTGACACTTTAATAGTAATATTACTATCTAGTATATTTGTACTGACATAATTCTTATCTAATTCAGTTAATATTATCAGTACAAATACTAATACTATTTGCAAATAAGAATTTAAAAACTTTTTATTATCTACTGCAAAAAGTATACAGATTTTATAAGAGAATTTAGTAATTCTTTTATACTTACTTTAATCTAAACCATCACTAATACAAGAATAATCTGATATTACTGATACTAATAATTAATATATTCTGGCAACTTATCTCCATGATATAGTCACTTCAAATATCTTCAAGTAAAGTTAACATCTGATAGATATTATGTGTAAAAGCTGAAGTCTCCAAAAATATCCAGCTCTTATTGCTAATATTTTTCTACTAGAGCAAGAAATCAAATAATATTATTAATAGTTATCTTATGCAGATTTATAAAAAAGAAACATAGATTACAATCAAGTTGAAAGAAAATATAGAAATAAATGAAAAATAAAATTTTATTATTGTGTAAGCCAAATAAATTCAAAATACTTACAAAAAAAATATTTTTCTTTGCAGCTCACAAAACTTTGGTAAGAGATTTATTCAGTAAAGATACTTGTAGTCAAGAACTATGATTTCTTTTAAATCAGCAAATGCTAAGATTTTTTAAATTAAAACAAATTACAGTTCTAGATCATTAGTATCTTTTTGTGCTATAGCTTGCCAAGAATCAGCTTTAGTCAGAGTTCAACACATATATAAAAATAAAGAGAAGACCAGTTTCCAATCTTTTTTTTTTATTACATGGTCATGTTCCTAATTGTTTTCTTTCATTATACAGTCATATTTCTAACTGCTTTCCTTTACTACATAGTCATAATCCTAATCTTTCTTTCACTATACCAATCTTTCTTTCATTATGCAGTCATATTCCCAATTTCTTCCTTTCATTATATAGTCATATATCTAACTTTTTTCTTTTATTACATAATTATATATCCAACTTCTTTCTTTTATTTTGTGGTCATATTTCTAACTATTTTCTTTTGCTATACAGTTATGTTCTCAACTACTTTCTTTCACTATATGGTCATATTTCCAATCACTTTCTTTCACTATACAGTCATATTCTTAATCTTTCTTTTACTATATGGTCATATTCCCAGCTTTTTTTCATTATATAGTCATGTTCTCAACTTCTTTTCTTTTGCAATTGTATACTAATTTCATTTATTACATGATTATTTTCTTGCTGTTAGTTTTTCTTCATGCTATTCTTATAATTATTTCTTCAGATATACTGCTAAACTTAAAAAAGTATTCAGTTCTGTACTAAAAAAATTTTTATTATTGATATCAATTATGAAATTTGAAATTTAAAATTAAAAATCAATAAACACTTTAGCAAAAAAAAAATAATTCATACATTACATATATATTATTAATTCATACTAATATTTCATAATATTATCCATTACTAGTCAAGCATTATGAAATATTTATGTTATATCATTTATTCAAATTAGGAATCAATCTGTAACTTGTAACTTATATTAGAGATAAAACTTATATTAGGAAATTTGAAATTTGATTTAAGAAAAGTAATCTATTTTATACAGTTGGATCATTTTTAGATTTTAATTAGAATTTAATTTTAAATATATGTAGAATTCAAAGAGATAAAGATAAAATATAAAATAATAATATTTAATTCAAAATAACTATAAAATTTATTAATAAAATTCAAATAAAATTTATTTCAAATCATGAAAATAGGTTTATTCTGAAATAATAATATGGATTTTAATAAAATAACTAAATCAAATAATCTAACTAAAAAATCAAATATAATCAAAGAATTAAATATAATTTATCAACTTTATTATGACCAAAGCAATAAAGCCTTCAATTTTATTAAGCACAAAAAATATAAAATTATCAATTTTGTTAAGATATAAAAGAAATAAAATTCAAAGTGCTATTAAGTAAGAGATAAAAATAATTTTTATTTATTTTTCATCAATTTTTATAGTGACATATCTCTTAGTCCTTTGAGAGCTATCCTTGCAAGTTAATTTCTCTTTAATAACACTTTTATAATGGAATTTATCTTTAGTAACCAAAATTTTCTAGAATAATTCATATATTACTATAAAAAAATTGATCTTTAAAATATCTATATAATCTTGTTTGGAACAAGAAATTTTGACTAAAATATTCAGAGTTAAGTAAATTTCTTCTCATTCTAACTGATCAAGAAACTGTAAATATGCTTTTTTAAAGTTCTCTCATTATATAAGCATTGGCATTTTTTTGATTTATTTTTGAAATCAAACTCTATAATGATATTTTTTTATAAGAACAAAATTAATCTGGATATTTGATGATTTGATTACTAACTATTTATTTTACAAATCATAAATTATTATAAGAATATGTGACCCTATATACAAAGTAAGAATTTTTATAAAAGAACCATGACTTTACTTTAAAACAAAAAATAGAATTATTAAAAAAACTAAAGTAAGTTTATTACAAACTTTAATAATTTTTATGAATTAAAAGAATAATATATGATATAAATATTTATAATAATCTTATTCTTGAAAGCATAAAGTAAGAATGTTTATAAGAAATTCATATAATTAGAGAAGATAGTATTAATATTAATATCATAAAGTAAGAAATTTTTTTGAAGTGGTATCACTATAAGATAAGAAATATATAAAAAATTTGTAAAATTTTGATTGATTCATATGAATAATACAAGAATTAAGAATTTTCACAATTACAGAATATTTTGTTATGATAGTAATAATAAGTCTTGCTCCTAATAATCTAAACTTCTCCTAATATACCTACAAATCCAACTTTCTGACAAGTTCAAACTTTCTGACAAATATAACTTCTTGACAAACTAGTTCTGATTTCTGAGAATTAATTACTAACATTTATTAACAATAATAGAAAAATAAATACTAATATAATACTCTATTATATCAGTATATTTGACTAAAAATTCATAAATTTGTAAATGATGGAAATGTATTTAAAAAGAATAGTTATTGATACTCAGAATTTTTCATGAGTTTCTGATAAGTTAGATTATCAGAATATTAGATATCAAAATATTAGATTATTGGGATGTAAAATTTCAGGATATTAGATTAGAAAAATAGGTGTCAAGATATTAAAATTTTGGAAAGATGAATATTGAGATATTGGGTGACATCTCTTTTCATATTGCTAAAATAGTTTAAAAATTGAATACAAATCAAGCTTATTTAATATTACCAAAATCAAAATATATAATAATATTAATAATAAATATTTATTGATAAGAAAAATAAACTGGAGAAAGAAAAATATACAAAAATAAACTGGTTGTCTTTATTAATTCTTCATATTTTTAGTAAATTTTTTTGAGTATATGATGGCTCATTCTTCTTTCTCTTGTATGATTAGAGTATGATAATTCATTTTAATATGTATAATTATAGTACATCAAAAAATATTATATTTTTCTCAATTGTTAAAGGTAAAGAAAATATAATTTTTAAAATTTAAGTTTTTTTCATGATTAATTAAGTTTTATAAAACAGGTAGAAGTCATGTTAAATCCTATTGGAATATTAGTTAATTGTAATCATAAGGCAAGAAATTTAATTAATATCAAGACATTTACAGATACTAAATTTATATGAAATAGTTGCTTCAAATATAAATAAATAATTGCTAGATCTGGAATATAATCACAAAAATCTCATAAAACTTGTTTCTTAATGAATATATCAATTTTTAATACTGGCATGCATACATTTTTTTCATATTTCTAAATACTGTAATCAAAAGATAAGTAGATTTATTAATATGTAAGATGGAATGAATAGTAGAAATTTATATAGATATTATTTAGATTTTAGAATTATCTATTGTATTGGAGTATTATGAATTGGATGTGAATATTTAACAAATTAAAAAGCAAAACAAAAGTTATTATGATGTACTAATCTTAGTTATATTAAATATTTTGAATTGTAAAGGCTTTGTATCCAAATATTTAATTATAAAAAAAATATATTATTAAATAGTTTTTGATAAGCTTTATAATCTGATATATTTTTTTTAAAATATATTAATAATTTAATAAGCAGCTAGAGTTTTTCAAGAGCCATTTTCATACTGATAAACTGGCTAAGCCAGAATTTCAGTGATTAAAGTGATCATATAAGTGATCATCTATTAGTTTTTTTTATAATATATGAATAATAACTCAATTTATTTTTAGTGTATAATTAATCAAAGTATAATAAATAAGAAGAATGATAAAATTAGTAATCAAAAGCTCTATAATAAGAGCTTAGAAATTTCTCTTGAGTCTGTTCAACTTACTAGAGATCTTATTTATTTCTTTTAATAAATAAATTCTATTAAGAAACTCTTATTAAAACTTATTTACTTTACATAATATATAATATAACTCTTTAATTTACTATAAATAATCAAATTTCTTGTCAAAATCTGATAATTAAATCAATATTTTCTTACTGCAAAGACTATAATTTTTATAATCTTCAAGTTATATAATATAATATATTAGAAAAATTCATATAGAAGATTCAAGATATATAATAATATAATTAAAATAGAATTTATATAGAAAACTAATTCAAGATAGACAAGATTATTATATTAAAATTTATTCTTTATTTTTATTATTTGTTATTAAAAGTACAGAATAAAAATAATATCTTTAAATAATAATTAATAATAAAATAAATAGAAATTAATAAATAATATTTATTTGATAATATCTCCAAAAGATGCTTATTAATGAATAAATAAAAAAATAAATAATTATAAATGAAAAATATAAATTAAGTAATATGCTAATTATTTTAGTAGAATAAAAAAAGAGATTCTACTAAGAAAATTATCTATAGCTAAAATAACTTAAATATATTATATGACTTTCTTGGCAAAATAAGATGATTTTTATAATATAATATTATATATAGTATAGTATATGATGTAATAATAATTTGTAAATAAAGATATTATTTATTATATTATTTTTCTCTTAAGAATTAATATTCTCATTAATATTTTGATTCAAAAGATTTCATGAATTTTATTATATTGTGAAGATTTTTTAAAGACTTTTAAATAGAATTATAAAAAGAGTAATCTAGTTATTTAACTAAATATTATGATTTATTACACATGATTCTTTTATCTAAAATAGTTTCAATTTCATATTCTTTTTTATCAATTCCAGATATAATAATTAATTATGATAATATTGAATAAATAAATTCTTTATTATTATTAGGATTATATAATTTTAATAATGAAATATAAAAATAGACTGGATTTTCATATATAAAAGTAAATTTTATTTATATATAACAGATAAGATTACTTTAAGAATAGAGAAAGAACTAATATATTTAGATATAAGCTTTTTATTAGAATGTTATTTATCAGAAAATTTTTGAGAGTATAGTTTTATATAGATTTTCAAATCTAAAAATCTAAATAAAACTTTGAATCTAGTAATAATTGATAAAGAAAAAAAAATTAAAAAATCTATACAAATCTATAACAAAATATAGATCTATATAGATTTTTTAATTTTTTTTTAAAATTCTATGTAAAACTTCATAATATTAATTTTAAGTAATAGTAATAATTTCAAGTAATAGTAGAATTCATAGGTTAAAAAATAATAAAGATATTTATTTTATTATAAAGTATATATATATAATAATAAAATATA
>CAJVPS010002394.1:0-12443 GCA_910591765.1 Ambispora leptoticha | reverse complement strand
TTTTTTAACAAAATACATGTTTTTATCTTTCAAATAAATGTATTTTTATTATAATTGGTTTGGTGATTGCGGAGTAACAATAAATTTATTTTTCCAAATAATTTTGAATCGCACTGTAGGTGTAATATAGGAATATGAATATTGTATAACTTTATGCATGAATTGATATCATACATACAAAATACATATATCAAGAATTCTAATCGCATATTTGAAGACTTAACTAGGATATAGCTAATTTTTCAAATGCCATGTGTTTTAGCGTATAAAGTAGGATTAAACTGTAAATCTTAAATAATTATTAATGATATTGTAAAAAAAATGACTGTCAATTCATGATGCAAATAGTTTTAAAAATCCCAAGGGAATGACGGTTCCAAGCATTTAAAGCTACCTTGATTTTCTTTAGACTATAATCATTACAGTTTCACCATCATCGATGACGAATAATATGACGAAATCATTTGTCATCATGAAAAATAGTTTCGTTAGATATCATTAACGATGATGATGTATACGGATTTTTGTTTGTGGTTAATAGTTTATCTTTAGTTGTTTCTCTTCCATTTTCATAACAGGAAATAAGATTACATTGTGCGTTAGAATGTCCAGACTCTATTGTCACTTGAATGCTTTATTTCATCTTTGATTATTCCTTTCTTATTTTGGATATATTTTATATTCCGAACTTATATTATATGTAAAACAATCTACGCTAGTATGTATGCGCTTTTGGTTTTAATAACTACAAACATGTACATATAAACCATTTACATGTATGCAATGGATAAAGGTCCAAACAATCTGCGCGAAGCATTGAAATTTTGCCATTGATCTTAGATAATTTTCGTATTATTAATTAAAAATTCTTGTTGATTTGTGCAACAAAAAATAATAACCTTTTCTTCAACACTTTATTCTCGACTCAATGTTGGATTTATATGAAGTATTTTGATCAGTCAAATTAGTGGAGATTCGAGCGAAATGACGTGAGATAAGTTTTCCGGATGTTAGGCAATAAAATTAAAAATATTTTACTTGTTTTTAAATAAGGATAAAGAATATATGTATTGACATTTTTAGCGAATGCCAAAATAAGTAATCGAGTGAGTTGGACGGATCAACAAAATGACAGACTCTCAAGGATGAAGGAATGAACTGTGCAAACCGCTGCACATGCAGGTAAGCTACACGGGTGTGGAAACAACGCGATCGTCAACTATACATATGCAACCATACACGCTGATCGTTGATATAACAAACTATACCCATAGTAAGCTAACCCACTGAAACAACATGATCATCAATTGTATATGTATAGCCTACACGCTGATCACTGAACACACTTCACCCAAGCACTGCTGTGTCATGAATGTTAATTCTGCTTCTCACTTTTTGAAATATAAATACATAAAAAAGATCAAACTTACAAAATTGTGGGATTCTTGGTCACCAATTAAAATGATCGGGATGATAAAATCAGCATTACGATAATTCAAGCCTGTACTATGATGATGCGGCACTATGATGTAACAATGAAATATTTTTTGTATATCTTTCTGCAAACCAATCAAATCACAAGATATGTGTATGGTTTATCCAAGCTGAAAACTACCCTGTTCGACCAATGTTAGATGGTAAAAAATCAAACTCCAATTTGACGTTTTCCCGTATCTCGGAGCAGATGGCCCTGTAGCCAAATGTTGGATAAAACATCAGGTAAAGCAGTATGTGCTCAAGGTTGACTTGAATCTTATGATCATAATTGTGTGTTGATGGATAATTGCAAGGTTTTGATGTGGGTTTTTTCTGAGCCATTATAATAATGTATACCGTATTTTGCGAAATATAAGTAACATACCCGTATTGGTTTTTTTGAACTTTAAAAAGAAAAGATCAATCTGGGAATGTGGTTTATATTTCGCAAGATACGATATTGATGAGCAAAACCGTGAATAATTTTGCTGAAAGTGATTGAAGGATTATGTCATAGATGTCCTCGAGTTATCCGAAAACAGACCGGGGCTTTAGTAGAAGAAATTGATGAGTTAAGGACGAAATTATAAAGACTAGTCAGATTACAGGTGTTATTAAGGGTGCCGTCCAAAATCCCGAACGCCACATGCCCAAAATCCCGACTCCCCAACATCCTGGATATTTCTAAAATCCTGGCAAAATAAATAGAAGTAAGTGTTAAGGTATGTATATATGAAAGAGTAAAGTTAATGTGAGTCTAGTGCAAATTTCACCCTTTACAATCTTTATGATAGTGGTGATCATTATTTATTACACTATATATATTTCGCATAATGTTTTATTGCAGAATTTTTAAGTGCATTATCGGGATTTTAGTATGTCGTGATTTTGGGATTTTCGGGATGTTGAGTCGAGATTTTGGGCATTCGGGATGTTGTGCATTCGAATGAACTTTTTAAATATTATTCAAAAATTATTAATTTAAAAAAATATTTGATTTTTTAAAATTTAAATCAAGATAAATAAATATTTGAACTGTTATTATTAAAATTATTAAATTTATATAATTATTATTTTGAATATTTCTTTTATAATTTATAATTTATTTCTTATAAATCTTCTTTAGTAATAAATTAATTATAAATTTTCTTTTAAAAAAACCTTTAAATAATGAAAATAATTTATATATATATATATTTTTAATATTTAAGAATAAAAAATCATATAATTTAATAAAATATCTTAATAATATCTCTAAAATTTAAATTAACTTTGAAAAATTTAATTTTTCAAAAAATTATCTCAAAATTTTTAAAAATAATTTTAATAAGTTATCTTATATAAAAATTTAATAAATTTTTATTATATAATTAAGAAAAATAGTTAAAATTTTTTTATAAAACTTTAACTAGCAAATTATATAACAAAATTTTGCAAATTATTTTTTAAATTAATTTTTTAACTTAATAAATTAATTAAAAATATTAATATTTTTTAATAAATAATTTTTTGTAAACTTTTTATTAAATTATAATAAATTTATAAAGTAAGTTTTTTTATTATTGTCTATATATAATTAATAAAAAATTTAATTTCTTAAATTTATTAAAATCTTTATAAAAAATAATTTAAAAAACAAATTTTTATATATTTTTTAATAATTATTAACAAATTTGCTTAAAATTATCTTCTAAATAATAATAATATTATTTTCTAATTATTTTTTACATTAAAAAATTAATTTTAAAAATAATTGAAAGATTTAATTATATATATATCAAAGTTTTAAAAAATTTTATATAAAAATTTAATTAAATTTTACTTATTAAATAATAAAAATTTATTATAAATTATTAAAAATTCTTTAATTTTATAAATAAACTTATTAAAAGTTAAAAAAAAGTTTTTAATAAATTTTTAAAATAAAATTATATAGTTAAATAATATAATATATAAAAAACATTTTTAAGTAATATATTATACTAATTATATTTTTAAATTAATTATAAAAAAATAAAAATAGATTTTTATAAAATTATATAAATTTAAAATTTTTTTAAAATAATTTATATAAAATAATTTTATTATTTATTCTCTTTTATTATACTAAATAATCTGATTATAATATATTTATTTATCTTTCACTTGAATTATATTCAAAATTATAATATAAAAAAATATATTATTAATTATAAGTATTTTTTTAAAATTTAATATATATATATGATTTGGTGCAAAAATATCTGTGTTTTATAATAATCTTAATAAAACTAATTTCTACATATAAATTTTTTTTTAAAAAAAAATAAAAAATAAATAGATATTCAAATTTATTATATCATAAAAATTTTATTAAAATTCATTATTGTTATCAAAATTATCATCATTATCTATTTTCTTATCTAATAAAATTATATTATTATTTAATTCTTTATATTTTTTGGCTCTTGTAAATATTATTTTCCATAATCCTACTATTACTTTTGATATTATTTTTTTAAAAGCTTTTAAAAGCTTATTTTTAATATTTAAGAGATTTAAATATGGGTTTGACTTTATTATCTTATCTTTTACTATTATTCAAATATCCTCAATTAGCTAAAACTCACAATAGTAAGAATATATAAAAAAACTTCATAATCATATTATTTTGCTATCTCAACATAAGTAAATAGAACTTTTTCTTTATTTTTCTGTACAAGTTCTAGAAGCTCAGATTTGTGTAATTTGTTAGAAAAAAAATTTCATAAGCTATTAATCAATCAGCTATTTTGTTTTTTTTAATACTTGAGTTTGAAATATTTTCTATTCTTTATTTATGATAACATGTATTATCTATATGAATATGTACTTAGTTATATGTTTTACTAATTATTTCATAAAATATTATAAAAAGATTTTTAAAAATATCAGTATTAAAGTTTTCATAGTAATCTACTTAGTTAAAAATAATATTGGCATTTTTAATAATATTTGGATTATTATTCTATTCTTTAATATTATGTTATTTTTATTTTCAAGTTTCAAAAGATTTAATTGCAAGATTCCAAAGATAAACAGAATTTGACATAAGCTCATAATATATCTTATTACTACTATCATTTTGAAAAATGATAATTATATCAAAAATTATTAATAATGGACCATATCTCTGTATTAAAATAATATTATTATAAGATATCTATATTTTCAGTGATATGTAATGCAAATAATAATATAACTTGTCAAGAAAAACTTCTGCAAGATATGAAATATTATTGTTATTCTCTAGATTAGCAAAATAATAATGAAAATAATAACAGCAAAATGCAATATTATTTAATAACTCATGAAGAATATTTCTTTATTCTTTCTGTTTATAATAATAGTCCAACTGCTATAGTATTTAGAGAAATTATCACTTAAAAAGTATATATCTATGTTTGAAAAGAAATTGTTATAAGAAAGATGTGGAAAGTTATTATTCTGTCTTGTTGCTGTTCATAAAGTGAACTCACAAAAGTGATATAATATCTTCATCTGATTGAGATTTAGACTATTCAAGATTTTAATATAATGTAAAAGTGCCATCATTATGCTAGTTCCAATCAGATAACATAACTCTAATTATACTCTTTGCAACCTCCAAAACCAGACTAACTTACTTGTATAATAACATATTTTTATTTTGTTTATTTATGGATATAGTCTCAGAAAAGTATCTGTAAATGTTTAATATTATCTATTTTTTATTTACTATTAGTAATGCAGAAGTTTGATTTATGCAAGAACTAGATATGAGAAATTGATGAATTTTGCGAAAAAAAATACATCTATATATAATCATTTTACTATTTGAAAATAGGTTTATTTGGATTATTGGATATGGTTTTAGTATTACACAAATAAAAATCTTTTAAATTGAGGTATGGATATTAATACACCAGACCATAATATAGAATAATTTATTTAGTAAATAATTAATTTAAATTATTTAGCTAAAATAATATAATCAGATCTCTCTATAGTTATTATACTTGAAAAATAAATTGAATAATTATAAAGTGATATAATTATAAGAAAATTTTTTAATTATAATTAATAACTGGAAAATTCAAAAATGATGGCATAAAAATATTATTATAGAGAGATATGATCATAAAGAAATTTTACTAAAGTATTCTTTACATATTATATTCAAAAATATAAATTAATAACAAATTTAATATTTAAAAAATATAAATTAATGACAAATTTAATCTTTAAAAAAATTAAATTTTTTAACTTGCTAGTAATAAATAAATAAATAAATATTTAGATATTTTGAATTCTATATATGTATATCAAAACTGTGTCTAAATATATATTATCAAGTTAATGTATATTAAAGAAATTTTTATAAAATATATATTTAGAAAACAGTTTCTAATTATAAAATCTATAGAGGGTTTTACTAATTTTAAAAATTGATTTTCATAATAATATAAACTAAAAGCTAATTCGTACAAGACTGATTCGAATAATTACACCAAAGCATTCATCCTTTCAGAAAAGCAATGATATCAATATGTAATGTTTTGTTAAGCGCCAATTTAGGTGAAAAAATTTTTAATTGAATGATTTATTCTTGAAAACACATTTTATTGTCATTACATGTCGTATTACAATTTTATTTATTTTTTATCTTTGATTTTCAATTTAGGTGTTAAATAAAAATTTGGAATGGAAACTTTCTAAAATCGTGTTCAATCTATTCTTTGGAGTTTCAATAGACTTATCAGGCGTCTAATCCTGTCCACCAGACATTGCCTTTAATTGGATTTTAATTGGAAGTTCATCTTTAGGACGTGAAACCCATTTTGAATAATCGAATGATTGATTCAAATTGATCAGCGTAAAATCAAATGTTGATAAAAGTCGTGCGAGTAAATATGTGCAAGTGCGTAAAACTGCTTCTTGACCCGCACTTTTTATAAAAGATAAAAACATTTAAACGATAACTCAAATGATATGAACAGAATTTGATAGATTACCATCGATGAGACTGAAATAATTGGCCTCCTCCAAACGGAGTCCAATCGAATCCATTCTCGGTGTCTTTTATTTCTTGTTCATATCTTTCTGGTCGTAAAGAATCAGGATCTGGGTATCTTTCCTCATTAAACCCTTTTATAAAACAATTTATTTTTCGATTCAAACATTATTTACACACTTGAAAGAATATTTAATTACCATTAGCCCAGAGTCCAGCAGCTACAACACTTCCTTTTGGAATAATAAATCCTTTGATAATCGTATCTCGAATAACTGTTCCTATAAAGACGTTGTGTGAATATATAAAAATTATCCGTAACCAAAAAATTAGAGCTTACCGAACTTTAAAGGTTCAATCGGATAAATTCTAATAGTTTCCTTGACAACGTTTTCCAAATATGGGAAATTTTTTCTGACAAAATCATCTGTTAGAATACTTGCGTCGTATGATTGCAAAAAGGTGAGATTAGATTCTATTTCTTTCATCGTTTTACTAAATACTTCTAAAAGAATATGTCAGATACATGTCTAAAATGAATAATGTTTGTACGTGAATTTATCATACCTGTATTTTTGTTTTTACATAAAAGGAGGATCGCACCACTGACAATTGAACTTATCCCATTTATGACATAGAATAAATAATTGATTTCAGTGATTATTTCATCGTCCGTCAACCTCGGGGTAGCATTAATTAATAATTGCAATGTGTCATTATATTGATCTTGAAATGTTTGATGCTCTATTAAACGTTTTCGCGTAAAGTTTAATAACCATCTTGCGCCTTCTAATCCGTCGTAAAAATTAAATATCGGACAATTTATAGGTTTTTCTACACGCATATAAACTGTTAGAGTCAAACATGTCATCTTAAAAATAATTCTATGTATAAAATACCTGATAAATCTGAATTTATATTATAAAATTTTTCTATGAGTTTTTCATTCACGTCATAGCTCCAAAGATATTTTGCAGTGACTTGCGCACAAAAGTTACGAATATGAAAATTCAATAATATAATTGTAGGTACTCCAAATGGAAGTATTCTAGATTTTAAACTTTCAATAAATTCATCGGTGAACAATCCAACCGTGTTAAGGAAACGATTCACACTTTCAGTGCTATGTATGGCTTTTAATAATATAGCTTTATTTTTAATTAGCATTAAATTAGTTTATCATTCTAAATTTTACAAACGCATTCACATGAATTGTATTTTACCTTTTCTTTCTTTGTGAGATCCACGATTCATCTTTGGGGTTACATCCAACCAATCGCCAAACATATAAGAATCAAGAGGCGAATGAACAAGTCCACGAACAACCGTTTCTTCATCGTAAAATGCTCGTAATGCTTCATTTCCACATAAATGATATACCGTTGTATATTTCATCCCATTCAATCCACGAATATATGCTCGTACAACATCACATTGTTTCGCGAGTTCTCTTGACCAAAGACCTGGCGATGATATAAATTTCCAGCTATCTCCAATTAAAGGATAATTGAATTTACTTTGTGGTGGATCAGACATTAATTAATTTAAATAAAGGATGATTTACTTATCATAGCCATGTCATGTATTTATTAACGAGTGATGTACAGTATGTGGCTTTTGAAATAAATACACAGCCATGTCGATGTTTCTGGGCTTGATCTCCGTAGTTTCCCTTGATTAGAGGAAACTTTTTTATCTTTGAGCAAGAAACCTATATGCATATTACATGTACTAAATTCTTACATATCATTTAATGTATGTGCATGATGCATTTTATTATTTTCAATAATATCAATATTTAAGAATTAAATTTAAAAATCTTCTTCCCCTATGAGACTAACGAAAATTTTAGTCAATATTCTGGCACCATTGTCAAAAGAAAAATTGTACGCCTTGATCGAATATTTGATGGCTTGATGAAAGAGAAAATCATTTTGGTTTTTTTTTGAAAATTTAAATATTCCAATTATTTTTATTTGTAAATATTAAATTTCTTATACAACTGCCCTTTTAAAGATTACCTGATTATATACAATAAAAGAAATTATTTTTGAACTTAATATGTCATATTAAAATAATATATAACTTGATTTATCAGAACATTATAATAATTTTTGACTTTGCAGTATATGTAAGGAAATTTTTTTAATAATTCGTAATTTACAATAATAATAATTATCTAATAAACTGAAATTGTTTGTTCCGTTTTATATAGGTTTATTTTTTATGCAGTAATTATCTTCATTTACACAATACGATACGATACAATAAATATTTCATAAATATACTTCGAATATATTTAATAATGATGTTATATAAAAACATCATTTTCAATTTGATCTTGGGAGTTTGATTTCATGACTTTTGAGTTGTTTGATTACATTTTCGTCACCACATAAAGTAAACGCCCCCGATTTAAGTGTGTAACAACATATGCCCCTTTTTGTTATTGTTGACCCTAAGTTTTTTTTTTATTTTCTTTTGCTTTTAAACATACACTAGATGAAATTTGTTAAATGAAAATTTGATACCTAACATATTCAGTCGACAAAAGTAATATAGTAATTATGATTAAAGTTATGAGTGCCAAGCAAGCTACAAGAACAATGTGCCATAATTTGATGATAATATAATATCTCTTGCCAAGTACAAAAGAAATAAGAAAAATGAAAATTTACTATAGTCTGGGATATAAGATCTTAACAATCAAGACAAAATTGCACACTTAAAAGAGATTAAAGAGAACCTGAGTCATTTCATGATATTAGAATAAATAATCTGTACAAAAACTTACCTGAAAATTTTCTAAGCTAATTTTATCACTTTTTATAATTTGTTAATTGATTTGAGAAAAAATAATTTTCAGCAAAATAGTACTTGCTTTACATTGAAAAAAGAATCATAAATAAATTCAAATAGAGAAATCAAAGATTAATATATTTTCAAGATTCTAATTTTATAAAGATATCTGCAAGTTATTGAGAATAATAAGTAAAAGTAAAAGCTTCTCAAGAATCTTGAAAAAGTTCAAGACTATTTTAAATAAAGCATGATCAAAATTTAATATATTAATTTTAAGAAGATTATAAACTTAATATTTCAAGAAATTAAAGTATTATTAAATTTATATAAAAAGCTAATAATAATAATAATAGACTAATAATAATAATAATAATAGACTAATAATAATAATAATAATAGACTAATAATAATAATAATAGACTAATATATATAGTGGCAATCATAATTAATATAACAAAAAAATATTTTTTGTTAAAATCAAAATATTTCATGCAAATTTGGAGATATTCTTTTTTTCTTAATATGTTTTATTCATTAATAGTATCATTTTATGATAGAAAAATTAAATATGGATTTAAAAGTCAATTATTTTATAAATTATATATTTATTTGATAAGTATTATTGTACTATTTATTTTCTTTTTGAATATAATTCAAATATAACATATAAAACTAAACTAAAATACTGATTTTTTCTATTTAAATATATATATTATATAGAATTTAGCCTATTCTACTATTTTGTATAGCTATCTCATATCTTTATTATATTACAAATCCTTCTGACACAAAGTGAATCAAGTTGATACAGGTATTAATATTGATTTCTTGCTAAATCTGTTATATCTTGTTCCATAAGTTCTTTTTATTCAAAATTTATCCAGAAAGATATTAAAAATAATGATTAATCTCCTTTTATAAATATTTAATAAGATTCAAATTAGAGAATTATGATGACCAATCCAATACTTTAACTCTATTATCTCTAAGTTACTGTTTTATTAAATTTATCATATGCTTAGAATTTTTATCTTGTTAAAATATAATATTTCTGATAATAAATTTATTATTTCTAATAGTATTTATAAGATTTTTATAAAATATTTATTGATATAATTTAATATTTATTATTTTATCAATCTTATAAAAATCATCAATATTCCAAAATATAAAATATCTCCTAAATTATTACTGATTTATTTTCAAATTTTACTATAGATTTTAATATAAAATTGATTTAAAAACTCATTCAGATATTTCTAGTAATATTATTTTTCATCAAAACTAAAAATCTTAAACTTAAACTTGTTAGACAATATAATTTTTAATTAATCTATAATAATTTAATTTTCATAATTTTATATAAATTCTAATTATCTTATTTAATATTCTTTACTTAAATAGAGTTTTTTTCTTTATTTTTAATATTAAATCATTATCTTATAATATATGATAAATAATAGATATTGATATATTAATATTCTTTTTTTTTTGTATATATTTTTGAACTTCTTTTATAAATAAATATTTCTAGAAGATAATAAGGTTAATAATTTTTTTTATTAATATATTTATACTTTAGTTTTTTGATCAAAAAGCTATAATATAATATAATATATAAATAATATTTAATAAAATTAACTTTTATATAATATTTATATAATATTATTATTATAATGATATAAAATTTCTTAATTTCTTAATCTTTTCTTGATTATATAAAATCATATTTTTTTATAGTTCTTATTTATTTTATAAATATCTCTATTTTTATATTATATATTTATTTTTATTACTATATTTATTATTGTATTTCTATTTTTAAATACTATATCTTAAGATTTATATTTTTGAATTACTTATAATATAATATTTATATATTATTACTATAGTAAAATAAATTTCTTTAATTACATAATTTTTGAAACTTAGAATTTTTAACCAATTAATTGATCTTTGAATAATATATAATTTTGAATAATATAATTAATATATTAGTTATAAATTCAATCACAGTTTAGCAATATTTTTGCAATATTTTAATAATACTTCAAGATTATAAATAAATAATTATTATCAAAATCAATGATAATTTATAAATAATTTAATAATAATTTAAAAATACTTTAGAAATAATTTAGTAACAAATTTAATTTATTTTTATTATTTATCTTTTCTTTTTAAAATATTTATACTATCTTTTTATTTAATTTTATTATTTGTATTATCTTATAACTTATTATATATATCTTATCTCTTTATTTTACTTATTTATTTATTGATTTTTTGTCTCAAGTTTTGTAATTATAATCTAGAGTAGCAAATGAGTTTAGATAAAAACTTATAAAATCTTAAAAATATATAAATATCTTTACTTTTAGATATGAAATAAATATACTTGAATAGTAATAATTCAATTATCTTTAAAAATACTTGAGTTATACTTATCTTATAATTTTTCTTTGATTTTTGCTTTAATATTTTGCTTTTATTTATCTCTTTTATCATAATAAATTATATTCAGATTATTTATATATTTTTCTTATCTAAATAATATAGGTAGTGAATATTCTTCACTTAAAATAAGTCAAATATATTTTATTTGATTTAGAAGATTCTTGTAAGCTTTCTTATATAAAAAAGCTTTAATTTATTTTGATATATACTCTTTATTTACCTAATAATTGAAAAGATACTATTGAAGGGTTTAGTTAGCATACTAAATCTTTTATTTTTGTATTAGTATTTGTTACTTAATTTTTAGTACTATCTCTTAGTTTAATATTCGTGATTATAACTTCATTTTATAATTTCATTTTACTTCATTTTTATCTTGTGTTGATATAATACTTATAAGTATTAGTACTAGAAAATTTTTAGAATAATTATAATTCCCTTTATCTTTATAAATAATTCAGTCTTTACTCTCAAAACTTATTATAAACTATATTCATGATAAAACCTACCTTCCAGAGTATAGTTTGTAATATTTGATGCTCTCTCTGTAGATCTCATCTATCCAGAGGTTCTAGTTAACTCATTTTTATTATTTTCATTTTTATTCATTTTAATTATTTTAAGGATTAGCTACTCTTAAGATATCAGTTATCTAAATAATTTATTAGTTTATGAGTACATATTACTTTTTTATTGG
>CAJVPS010002393.1:0-12447 GCA_910591765.1 Ambispora leptoticha | reverse complement strand
TGAATGTACTGATTGTCAAGAGAATAGATACTGCGATGAGTGTTTAGTTCACAATACTCATGATTGTAGTAAATGTTACGACTGTCAAAAAAATTCATCCTGCTGCGATGGCTGTTTTAAATATCACAAACGAATTTCTAACGTTAAATTGTCTAGCGGAGATAAAGATATCGACAATCTAATAAAAGAATGCAACAAAACTAATTATGAGTATAAAAATCTATTCGAATGGATTTCTTTTGAAAGTCTTACAAACGTTGAATATCTTGCAAAAGGAGGTTTTGGATCGATTTATAAAGCAACCTGGTTAAACTTTGAACAATGGGATCATGAAGGAAATGAATTTAAAGTACATGGACAACGCGAAGTTGCGTTGAAATCATTGCACAATTCAAAACAAATTACTCCGGAATTTATAAATGAGGTAAAAATGAACTTTTTCAGCTAAAGTAAAAGTTGCTTTTGTTTTCTGATCAATAAAATTTTTCAAAAATAGATTCAGACTTCTCTAAAGTGCAGCAACGATAATGCTCTTAAATATTATGGAATAACTAAAAAACCTATCACAAGTGAATATGCGATAGTGATGACTTATGCGAGAGATGGCGACCTTCGCAAATATATTAATTCACGCTACGAAAAATTGACTTGGAATCAAAAATTAAGTTATTTAGATAATATTATCGAAAATCTAACAAAAATTCACCGAGAGAAGTTTGTACATCGTGACTTTCATCCTGGAAATATATTAATGATGACACTTAAAGCTCGAATTGCTGATTTTGGACTTAGCATTTCAACACTTAAAGAAAAATCTAGCAAAGAAATTTGTGGCGTACTTCCTTATATGAGTCCAGAAGTGTTAAATGGAAAACCATACATTAGCGCTGCAGATATTTATAGCTTTGGAATGGTTGTGTACGAGATCGTAACAGGTGAACGACCATTTGGTGAGCGAAGTCATGATGTACATCTCATATTTGATATCTATAAAGGAGTACGACCTATGATACCAAATGATGTTCCCGGATGGTGCAAATTTATTATTGAAAAATGTTGGGATCCTATTCCAGAAAACAGACCAACTGCGGAGGAACTAGAAGAATTTATCCGGTCTATCAGATATGAAAATGAACGCTATTGGAAACTGAATAATTTCCATTCTCAGTACTACAACTCTAAAACACATAATGAAATTAAAGAGTGTCTTAAATCAGAAAGGCAAAAGTTAGATAAACTTGATGAGGAGATGAAATCGCAAAAAACTATCCCTACGAACAAAAGACAGCAATTGCACCCAAATGCTATTTATACCAGTCGAATTTTCACTCCAAAATCAATATCAATCTCAACTGATATGGGTACGTATATTTACTTTATATTCATTCAAAATAACACTTCATATTGATTAAATATCAAAATATTTAGGTTCCACAAGTGTTAATTTGTATGTGCCAAATGAAGGTAAATTCAAAAAAATGTAGTAAATTAACTAGACTTTTATATTAAAAGTGCCAGTTTGCATGTAAATAAATGAAAGTAAAAGTTTAGTAATTATGTCATAGTTATACTAATTATTATTAGTTAAATTTTAACTCACATTATTTTTGCATTTTACAATGTCAGCATATATTAATGGAAAAGATTAACCATACCGGTGTATGTATTTTCATTAACTGGTTAAAATTTTTGCATATTCAAAGATTATAAACAGAAAAAACGTCCTATTGAAAGCACGTCGGAACAACCAAGAAAACGGGTAGAGTTCTCATCTTTGTTGAATCAAGGCGATCTCAGTCAAGATAGTCGAGGTAATTTTAACTTAACACTAAACCATATTTTTCAATCGTATAATTTACCTGAACAAATTAAATATTTGCATGCAACTGCAACTACAGAATATGATATTGATATCAATACCGAAACGACAAACTTCAATTTACATGTACCTAGCGAAGGTAAATTTAATATACAGCGTATGTCTCACAAGCGTTGATACGCATTTAAACTCAAAAATTATACAACATATTTTTTCATTATAACGCTTTAAAATATCATAAACATGTAATATTTCAAAGATAAACCAAAACTATAAGCTCAAATGAAAATTTGGCAAAATTTTCATTTCGTCGAATTATATCGAGGTAAAATCTTTATGCTAAAAAGTACGTGCACATATTAACGTTAAATATTATTTTACAATGACAGATTTCACAGCATTTGTAGATCGAACGTATTTCCTTTGAAGTGTCCGTTCTATTTTGTTATGAACGTTACTGCGCATGGTTATTACTTTTTCAACCATATAAAAAAATTTTTCAAATTTTTATCTAGTTTTTATTTGCACATGCATTCCAATTAAATTTAATCAATTACATCACGATCACAACATCGAAATAATTTGATTTACTAGTACCTTGGTTTTTTTCTCCTCGATGAAAATGCTCGAATATTCGAGTAAGAATATTGATAATAGATAGTTCCGTAATGGGATTGAGGACATAATAACTAATATTAGGTATTAAAAATTTGTTGATAATAAAGATTTTTAAAAATAATTAGAACTTTCGGTTTATAAGCGCAAAATTCTAGTTATGTTTGATTCGAAGAATTGTGTATTGTGTCCTTCATCAAGTTATCCTTGTTATTCTTTCAAAATTTTTTTTGTTTTCTTGTGAATCATTATATATACATGTAGAAATCTTCTTTAAGGAAGATTGCTAATGAATAAAAATTAAGAAGTTAATTATCAATTAATTTGGATTGACCGATCTTTTTACGTCATAGCAAGTGTGGCCAGAAGAATGTTAAAGCAAGAAGATGATGTTAATTTATTCTGTTAGTGCTTCCATGTGGGATGAAGGCTGATGCATTGAAATTCATGTCATAGGTATCTTCGTTATTGTGTTCACTACCTATACTTATTTAATTACATTATCACAGCCATCGCCATTACAACAGTAAACTTCCCACTGAAAAAGAGCAACGATCAGGAAATTAACAACAAATGAATCACTTAACAGAGATTATAATGGAAGAAACTGCAAGAATAGTGAACCCATATGCAAGAGCGACTGCAGATGACCTAGAATAATAATGGCAACGGAACAAATCATTAACAAATTTACAAGAAGTAAGATCATCGTTCAAGATAAAAAGCTGACACCAAATGAAGTTATATATTATAGTATGGCTGTGACAAAGTTATATTATATGATGTATACGAAAAGAATTGGCAAGTGATACAGTGGATATATGTTAAACATGCTAAATAAGACAGACAATGCAGATTATAAAAATTGATCTAATCAAAATGGGTTGTGGGATGCTTCCAAGTCGTTACCGCCACAATAATTAAATCAGTTTACAATTCCTGATCTCGATAATGTTGCTGTAGTAACCATGTAATCTGTGAGTTTATAATTCTTTTTATATGCACACGACTTGAACAATATCTCTGGATTAATATCAATATCAGTTCGTAAGTTTATTTACACAATCGCTTTATTAAATTTTGACATGATTATCGATTTTTACTTAATCCTTTGAGAAACACCCATTTTTGACAAGTACTAAATCTTTTTGGACACTATTTCTGGTGATTCATATTTCTCCTTTTCTCTCCAAAATTCTTTGTTGATATCATTTATATTGTGTTTGATCTTATTGTACGGAGGAGCTGAAATGTAATATAGAAGAGCGTAAAAATAGAATTAGCTATAACAATTTGTATAAGATACCAAGCCTTCAAACGACATGCTCTAATCAAATGATTCTTACTCATAATTATTCCTTTTTGCCCGTAACTATTATTTTTCCCTTTATTTGATTGACTTTAAACCTTGCGTACAAGTGAAGAATGGTCTTTATCCAAAATATTCCATAACTCGTTTTTGATATTGTTGGCAGAAACTAAGTTCAACTTTGATTTTGAACATTTGTAGTTTTTAGTTAGCTGAAATTATCTGCGCCTGAATAAACTTTTTAATGCGTGTCATTGTGTTGTAGATGATCAGAAACCTTTTCAAAACTCCTTTTGTAGTCTAGTTTAGACTCACTTTTTGTTGCTGGTGATCAGAAACCTCCATTTCGCTCCTATTAAAAATAAAAAGAAACTAATTTTGTAAAGACCGATTTGCATATAAATTACTATAGAAACTTTTAGAACAATAAAGAAATACTTTAATTGTAAAACATTCAGTCCTGTTCCTTATCTTGCTGCACTTGCCCTCTAAATCCATTAACTACTGGAAGTGTGCAACAATAGATGTTTCGAAAAATCTCGAATTAACATCAGAAGCCTGTAAAAAATGGGCATGTTCGAGCTTCTGAAATGAAATTTATTCTAAAGATTAATTTTATCTTAATAATATATATGAGATATGTTAATAGAAGTTTAATGTTTTATTATTATATAAACTGTGGTAATTTTAAAATAAATTGCAATATTATTTCATTAGTCTTGTGTTATTTTAGTAAAGACGATTTATATTGATTACATTTCTAGAATTATCATGTTAACAATTGTTATTTTTATTTTTTCTTTATAAAAGACTAAGCTTCATTTCATTAGTTTATGTAATTTAGTAATGACAATGTGTGTTGATTATATTTCTAGAATTAGTATGTTATAATTTGTTATTTTTTTTTATTTTTTTCTTATAAAACGACTAAGTTTTTCTTATTGCTTATATAAAGTCATTGACATGAATATTTAATATTGAAGTTTCTCCAATTTCTTTCTTATTAGGATTGTTGATTTATTTGAAGTAGGCTTCACTTAACTGCAATTTGACTCAAATTGATTCAAAATTTGTTAGATTTTTAATTAAACTGCAGTTTGAAGATAATTTAAAAATAATGTTATAGCAAAATATTATAGAACACTTTTTAAATTTTAGATAATAATCTAATTAATAAATTTGAAAATAAAAATAAAAATTTTAAATACTTGAAATGGTTAGCTTCCTAAAAAAAAATAATTAGAAAAATTAAGTTTCAAATAATAAACTTTTCTTCAGGCTGCTAAACATAAGGAGAGTGTTAAATATGTAATATTTACGATAACTAATAGTCGGTATCGCATAAAAATAACAAAATCGATTTGCCATAATTGGGCGAATCAAATCGTGGTATTTTTCTACAATTTTGACACTGGGTATCGAAATATTGCATATAAATGCTGTAATTTGATACTAGCAATTGATTTTACATTATATAAATTGAATCAAAATGTTGATGTTATATTTGTAAAAAAGTTATAACTACAAATGTAATTTATAATTTATAATTTATAATTGTTAATGCAAAATATAATAAAAATGCATTCAATGCATAATATCTTTATAAACAGCATTTAAAATTCAATATTCTCATGTTTTAAGGTACATTTTTATTTTTTAAGAATGTTAATGTTTAAAAAAAATATCTATAATGTCTTAAATTTTTGAGGTTTATAAACTTTTTAATTTTTTGTTAATTTATTACAAGAATTTCAGAACAAGTTTGCATCAATCTTAGCATTCTATATATAAATTAGAAAATTATATTTGAAATTTATATTTTATAATATAAATTAATGTTATATTTTTTCAATTTATTTGTAAAGAATTTTATTTGAGAACATCTTAATAAAATTATAAAGTAAAATATTCTCTATATTGAACACTAAAAATTTTCGAGAAAGTTAATATAATTTAGTTCACTTGAGAACATAATTTCAAGTTTGAATTTTAAATACTGTTTACATGTTCCTCGTTTTTTCTGAATACTACTAAAGCCAACAAAATATCTCGTGCATATGAGTGGTAATAACATAATAAAGTTTGTTTATCATTAGAGTTGCTATTAAAATTAGAACTAAAATCGAAATTGTATTTCTTCAAGCTAGTATATTTGTTTTTTAATTTCTTGTGCCGGATTTATTTTACAGCCCGACAACACCTTGAAAAATTCTGCCGCAAAATTTGATCTGAAACCAACAATGTGTGATCTGTGCACACAAAGTTATTTTTTGATTTTAAGATCAGGGTCAGGATTAGGTTAGAACCAAAGATTATATGCAAAAATTGCCTCATCGATTTTTTTTTAATAGTGCGTATTTAAAGAAAATATTTTTAGCAATTTATTTTAAGTACGGGCTAGAATTACATTCATAGAGAGTGCATTTATGGTGTTTCTCCGTGCTAACTTTAACATTAATTGCAAACAACCCTTTATTTGCAAATGTAGAGAGACGAGTTTTTATTTCAACAACTATTCAGGGAGAAGATCCCTTGCAGTAACATCCAAGTATTATCAAACCATTCATTATTTGTTCCAATAGAACCACGAGTAAACAAAATTTAAATTTTTAAAAGTTAAAATAAAAAAATGCAAGTGTTATATTACAAATATTAACAATTCCATTACACATGTCCATTATAAAATATTTACAATTGCAAATGTTACTACAAGATAATTACAAATATTACTTTAAGGATTAATAATAGCCCCAAAAGTTATCAAAATAGTTGAGCAAATTTGGTGCTGTGTTTAAGGAATATTCAGTATTAGTATTCGGTAAAGTTGTATTAAACGCAACTAATTGTTTATATAGCTCCTTGAACAGATTTTTAGTTTCTGTATTTAATTGCTTCCAAATATTCGAAGCCAGCTTGGAACATCCGTTTCGATCGAGTGATGTGTGGAGAAGACATCCCGAATTGGCGCATTTCCAAGTTTTTTGGCGTGACCAAGTTAAAGCACACCGAAAAATAACAAAGCAGTTTGGCACCTTCTTTTTAAGTTCATGTTTATCTAAATAATCGGTGAACGTCGGGATATTAACGAACAAGCAATGTTCACATGTCTTACAAGATGAATTTGATGTTATAAAAATGATAAGCCTCGGGTAGTCGTTAATTATAGTGTATTCAGACATGATATAATCGAAGTGATTATATAGATCATTAGAAGTGAAACCGTTCTTTTTATAAATTTATTTTTCATACTCGCTACAGCTGCATGTACGATCGAAATGAACTAATTAAGGTTATTTTTTATTTTCAGACAATGCAATATTTATCGCTATACAAAAGTCCTTGTAAATTACATTAGAAATGAGAAATGAGAAAACAAGTATAATAATGCATTCACAAATGACATTAGATAATTATTTTTAAGCTCAGGCAGTTGATTTTCTTAAAGGAATCCAAATTCATTATTTTAATTCTATTAAAGGCATTTGTTGTAACTTTAAAGTTGTATAGCTACTATTATTATGAGTAATAATGTACATGTATATGCATTTATAATTTTCGTTGTACACGTTCATGTATAATGTATACATGTACATGTAAAAAGGAATTTTATGAATAATTTCCACTACATGCATGTACATGTACATGCACTTTGTTAAAATTGCATAGAGATAGCGATAGATGATCTTTTTCACTGTTTAGTTTCCTTTTTCGAATAACAATACAAAGTTTTTTTTCCATTGTAAGCATTGTTAGCGAGTGATTGTGTGATGAGCAGTTTCTAATTTAATTTATAGCTTCGTCATTGATTTCGCTACTGCGTGTATGCAGCTAGCAAATGGCGTGGGAGATCGTCATGAGAACATGTCACTTATTAAACACAGAACACAATACATGTATACATGTATGTGTTGTACTTTAGATTTCAACTTGCGTCAAATGTCGCTTCACATGATTCCCTTCGGTCAAGATTAATCTATTTTCTTCAGCATCCTAACTTTAGTAGAACCTCTATTCCAATTTGGGCAAAGCGACATCTGACGCAAGAAGCACAACATGTACTGTACATGTACATATATCTTCTTTAATTTTCATCATGATCCATTAACACTACCACCATGCCTCAATTTACTATATTTGGAATTAAATAGATAATTTGCAAAATTTTGATTACTGTATTGTCCCGGAAATAGACATCACCTGTTTAGACCAAAATATAAGAAAATTATGAATAAGCACCACTATAAATAAGCACCAGTTAAAAACAAGCATTATATATTTATTATATATGTTTTGTTTTTCATTACTCCAAATTAAATCATCTTCAGTATCATTCAATACATTTGAAATACCACATTTTTTGAATAATTTTTTAATCATATCAATAGGAATTTCATTCCAAGCCTCAAGTATCCACTTGCATATTCAGGCTTCTTAAGATTTTCTTCTTTAGTATAATTGTATTATCCTGTACACATTCATTCATTCATTTATTGTGCAATCTATCTTTGAAGGGTTTATTCAAAGAAATATCAAGAAATTAAATGAATGAGGTAAGATCTTCAGGAATCATGCAAAGATCAGTATTTTCTTTTGCTGATTTCTTTAATTTTATCAGTTTTGTGTCCTTCAAAGCTGTCTAAAACCAAAAGAGCTCAGTTTTCTCTTCCCATTGGTCATTTTCTTCATATCTTTCAAATCATTATTGTATTTCAACTTCATCTATCCATCCTTTTGGATGCATTAAAACCAAAATTCTCTTTGAAAGATTCTTAGACATTCATTTTCCTTGAAATTGCAAAGAAGGAAGCTTTGAGCCATTGGTTAGAATATGTAAATCGATTTTTTTCATTTCCCATTATCAAATTTGAACTGTTTTTCTCTCTTGGTTTCAATGATCATATATCCCATCATGTCAAAGTAAATAGGTGTCTCATCCATATTATCTATTTGATTCATATTGTATTTGTATTGGGTGTTGCTGATTACAAATCATTGAAAATTTATAATTTTTTCATTATGTTTCTGGGGCAATTGTTGACCAATTTTTGTTTTTCAATGCAAAGCGAGTTTATGGCGACATAGAAATCAATAAAACCATGATTTCAATGCCAAGAATTTGTCTTTAGCATCTGGATAAGTTTCAACAAATTCATTTGCCAATAAGAACATCATTTGATGCTTTATCATACTCATAGTTATATGGCAAGTCCATTTTGGTGAAATTCTAAAACCCATTTTACAAGTGCTTCTTCAGCGGCTGGATATGCTGCTGGTGTACCAAGCCAATGCGTCAACATTTTCTTGCTGCATGATGAAATTTAGACACATCTTTTGTCCATCTTGAAATCATAGAATGATCGATTGTGAAATGTTGTCCAGCACTATGGACACCGTGAGTCTTTGCATAGTTGATAATCATGATTTTTTCAGTGGCAGTATATGAGTTTTAGGCATCGTCTGGGTAGAGGTAATAATACGCGTTTTGCATGCTTCTCGCAGATCAAATTATTGTGTATCCCATGCATGTGCACGAAAACTGTGTGAAACCAACAAATAAATAATTTTTTGAGCAGGGGAGCAATAATTTATTTTGTGAAAAGCGAGAAATCTTCCTTATATTGCACCAATTTAAACTACTCAAGAATAAGCACCAGCTATATTTTGCTATTCGGTAGATATTCCAGAAATAAGCACCACCCCCTATTTTGGAGTCCAAAAAACGACAGTCAAGTGGTGCTTATTTGACAATACGGTACGTATATCAGTAGTTTGTATTAGCACCCTTTACTATTCAGCAGCAAATAAATATCTAATAGGGTAATTTTATTTTCAAAATTTTTGAACATCCTTATACACTTGGCCTATCTTCGGTTCATTTATTCTATATTTAAAAGTGGGCGTTTGAATTCATCTGCGTGCGTCGAAATCAAAAGAAAAATAGTATTTTTATTGAACAATCGGAAACTTCTTTTATAAAAATTACAGCCTCAGTCTGAGTCACCATAAAGATTTTTATGGTAGACAAATTTAATACAAGCACAAATTACACTTTTTTAAATATGACCTATTACGCTAAATGAAACTTTATTGGATCAGTTGGCGTTGGTAGTCTAGCATATAGCACAATCATTTTGGTGCCTTTTGAATTCCGTTATAAGTTATCTTTTTAATATTTTTATATGTTTTCAGATACAAAATAACGATAAGTCCGGATGCGTATTAATGTACAAATCTTTTGATCAGCAGCCACACGAGTTGTTACATGATGCGAATTTAGAATTTAAATCTAGCCTGAAGCCGGGCAAAATTGGTAATTTTTTCCTATCGAAAATTGAGAAACACGTGTTTACTCATTTCACATAGCGGAAAGTTAAAAAACGAATTGTCACTTTGAAACTTAATGTCTCAGAATCTAGTGATCCTACCCATTACGAATGTACGAATCTTATGATATTTCTTTAAATGAGATATATTACATGTACATATATCAGACATTTTGAATGTTATTCATGAATGCATGGATTAAATAAATATTGTTTATATAGAAAAAACTATAGTTTATTTTCTAGCAAGTTCATTCCTTATTTTGGACGTTGATGACGAGGTAATTAGCTGGAATTTCAATGAGGTAGAACTTAGCGAATCATCACGCATTGGTCCACGGGTATCCGAGTTCGCATACAAACTTATTGAAAGGCAATACTTCATTTACATGTTAACTGGCAAACATATACGTATGATAAAAAATGTTATTTATATGATTTGTTCACAATGGATGATTTCTAAATATAGCCACCATTCTCTATAAGAGCATCAAAATCTATAAGAGCAAATTCACTATAAGAACTAGATTTTCTGGACTAACATTGTTCTTATAGAGTGATGACTATACCATATAAAAGATCGTAAGATGAAATAGTTCTTAAATGCATGTAGTGATAGTCAGTTGCGTTCAAGCCTCTTTAATAATGAATTACTCGTGCGTTTATATCATAACACTTCCATCTGACAACTATTGCCTATGCAAGATTAAAAAAGTTCGTACACTAATGAATATATGAATAAATCATTATTACTCGAATGTTTTTAGATTAATTTTTTAGGTTTATTATCTAGATATTTTTAAATTTTTCACTTTATATTGAGTTGATATAAGGAATTAATTCCAAATACTTGCGCAAATTCAGAATTTTGCTTTCCTCCTGAATGACGAATACATGTAGTCAGTGTAGATATATATTATTATATTAATAATTCAAATTCTTCTATCAAAAAATATGATTAATATCATTTAAATTCATCCAAGAAGAAATAAGTTAAAGTGCTAATTCGTCTATTATTCTATAATTATGATAATGAAATTGATTTTATTCTTTGTTAATAAACTTGAATAACTTTTTTTGAAATTAAGAAAAAGTATTTTACAACTCTCAGAATAAATCATATTGAATAAAAGTTTATTACAGAAAAATACATTATTTTTGGGTAACTTTCTATTTTTTGATGCATAAGCCTTTATTTCTTTATTATATTATTGGATTTTAATATTACATATAAACTCTTTTAAATTTAAATTAGAGTAAGAAGAATTGATTCATAATTTTTATTTATACATGTATATCTATAATAATTATCTTAGTGATAAATATTATAATAAAGAATATTATTATTATTGTAGTAACATAAATTTCTTTAATTTAATAATCTTTCTTTAGTTATATATAACTTTCTTTTTTCTTTTACTTCATAATTTATCACATGATTTAAATTATTTTTATCTAATTATCTTGTTATTACTCTTTATATTTATCTTCTAAATCTATAATTATCTCCTAAATATCATATTTATTATATTTATCCTAAATTTGAGATTTACTTTTTCAATTACAAATATATCATATTGATATTAATATTTTATGTATATAGTAGATTAATTTAAATTTATTCTTAAATTTTCAATAAATATATTATTTATTTGATATTTTCCCTCAATTCTTCAATAAAAATTAAGTATTCTTTTATTAATTTTTTTACAGTTTATTATTGATTCTCTACTACTTTTTAATATTTGCACTCTTAAAAATTTATTATAATACTTATAAATTTCAAATTCACTTTCTCTAAAAATTTACTAAAATTTATCTTAAATATTAATAATTAAAAGTTTTTTAATATTATATATATACTTATGAAAGATATATTAATAAGATATTTAATATTTATAAAAGAATAATTAAATAATATCAATTCAGATATAATTTTATTATTTCTACTCTTTTTTCTATAATATAAACTTTATCAATAATTTTTTATTATATTAAAAATAGAAACTTATGAACTTCTTTAAGAATTTTATAATTAATATCAATAATTAAAACTTTTTAATATGAAGCTTAAATATAATATACTCAGTATCTAATTATTTTTTTGTAACAAGTTTAATAACTTGATTATATATATCTGGAAAAAATAATTATTAGCAAAATTAATAAAAGCAAGAAGTTAGTAATATAATTATATAATGAGATATAATTATATAATAAAATAAAAATAATTATATAGTAAAATATAACTATATATGGGCCAGTGCAAAAAGACTGGTACACCAATATAAAAATCAATAATTACTTCTAATAAAAATCATTCAAATTTTAACCAATCTTTATAATTTTTTTATATTAAGTAAAGAACAATCTAAATTAAC
>CAJVPS010002392.1:0-12450 GCA_910591765.1 Ambispora leptoticha | reverse complement strand
ATAAGTAACTGAAATAATCTTGAAAATTATTAATTATTATTTTTATTATATTAATAAGATTTATAACTAATAATATAATTATAAATATTTTTATTTATTTTTAACTAGTAAAATATAATTAATAAGAAAATATATTTATAATAATATTATCTTTATCAGATTTATATTTAATTTTAAAATTACTTATTTATAAGACTTTTAATTAATAAGCTTATTTTTTTGAAAAATTATGTTGAGTTTTAATATATTCAAGAAAAACATAATTTATAATTACTATAAACTTTTGCTTTTCTAAATATGACTTTTAGAATCTAATAATATATATAATTGTTAATAGCTCTTTTTTATATACTAAATAATTTTATTTATTAATGATAATTTTCTTAATTCAAAAATTATAACTTGATTATTTTTATATAGTTTTAATTTAGTATTCTAATAATAAAATTAGAAGTATTAGTAATAATTATAAATAATAATTTTGAATTAGATAATAATAAAATTAATATTAATATAAAATATTATCTAAGACTTTTAAATACTTATTATATTTAAGTAGATCATTTATATTTTTTATCTTTATATAGAAATATTATAAATAATAATACTATAACTGAAAATTCTTAATAAATTTTTTATAATAGCTTATAAATTCAAGAAAAATTTTAATATATTTATAAATATAGATTAATCTTTAATAATAACTATTTTTTTTTGATTGACTAAAATATTATCTATTAATATAAAATATTCAAAATATTTTATATATTATTAAATTATATTATATTTCTTTCACTTAATATATAATTTATATTTATAAAATATATTAAATATTATTTAAAGATATTAAAAATATTTTTTTTATCTTATTATAAATTAAGATATTATTTAAATATATAATTATAAATTTATTTAGATAATTATAAAATATATTATTTATTAAGATAATAAAAATAATAAATATATTAATAAGATTAAATCATAAAATTAAGAATTTATAATAATTATAATAAGTTTTAAAAATAATTTTATATATATCTTCTTCTATTATATAAATTTGATAATATTTTAAATATAAATCTAATTTTAGAAACTATTTTAAATCTGTAAGTTTATCTATAAATTTATTAATTCTAAGTAAAAAATAATAGTTCTTAATAATAATTTTATTTAAAGCTCTATAATTAATATATAATCTTAATATATTTTCTTTCTTATATATAAATAAAATAAGTATTCTAAATAATGAAATACTAAAATAAATGAAATCTTTTTAAATAAAATTAATTAATTATTTCTTGAACTTATCTCTATAAAAAAGAGTTTATAGATTAATTTAAATGATAATTTAGAGTTGGAAATAAAATTAATTTTATAATTAATAGCTTTTTTAAATAATAGATAATTTAATAAAATTTTTAAAAATATATTCTTATATTTCTTCTTGATTTTTTTTATTATTTTCTTTATTTTTAATATTATTAAGATATATTATGAAGAATTTTATATTTTTTGATAAATTAATAATTTATTATTTAGAAATATAGATAAAATTATAAATAAATTCTATCTTTACTTTATTATTTTTAATAATTTTTGATTTATAGATAAAGGTGATAGTTTAATTTATAATAGGATTAATTAAGATTTTTCAAGAATTAAATTATATTTTTATAATTTTAAAACTTAAATATTTATCTTATATATATAATATATATTTAATTTTAATTTATTAATCTTAATTATGATAATAATAATAAACTTTTGTTTATAAGTTTAATTATTATAGAATTTATTTTTTATAACTTAACTTTATTTTTATATATAAATCTTTTATTTATAAAGTTTTAGATATTTTACTATTAAGTAATATTTAGATTACTTTATCATTAACTTAATTATTAAATTTTAAAAATATCTTATAATTATTTTCTAGATAAATAAATTCTATTCTTTTATTTTGTCAAATTATTTCTTCTTATAAATTTTTAATATTTATAATTTTGACTTTTAATTTGAAATAATAATTCTTTATAAAGTAATCAGATTTTTTATAATTATAATATATATCTTAAATTTATTATTTTTTTGATTATTATTTTTTTTATATGACTTTTTACTTGATCTAATATAAAACTATTATTTTATTAATTTTTATTTTATTAATATAAATAATAATAATTATTATATCTACTTGATATATTTAATAATTTATCTTATTTATATATAGTAATATTATAATAAATAGCTAATTTTTAGATATCTTCTAATAATTTTAATACTTTATAACTAATTTTTATCTTTATAATAAATTTAAAATCTTTTATAAAGTAAATAACTTAATTTAAATTATTCATATTTATAATTTATTCAATTATATTTCTAAATTTTATATTATAATCTTGTATAAATCTAGTCTGATAAAGAAGATATAGTTATTAATAAAATATTATTAATAATATAATAATTAAAAAACTTTTCTAAGTATTATAATAAAGTTTTTCTATTAATTAAATAGTATATTATTATTTATAACTTTATATTTATTAAGATATTAATAAAAAATTATATTAATTAAAAAAATAATAGCATATTATATTTAAGTCTTTTTTTAATAATTTTTTAAGTTAAGAATATTATTTTGACTTGTAATATTTAGATAAATATATTTTTTATTGAATTTTTTAAGTAAGTAGATAATTTTATTAAAAAATATGACAAGAGCTTTGAGTTAGAAAAATTATTATTTTTAATTATATTAATAAATTTAGTTATATTTTACATAAAGATTTGAAATTAATTAATATTTATCTTTTTAAAATTCAAGTAATTTAAAACTAAAAAATATATATAAAATATATATAATATAAAATATAGTAATAATATTTATAATAACTATATTTATTATTATCAATTATAAAATTATTTATTAATTATTATAAATAAAATAAAATATGAAGTAAATAATTTTAATCTATAAAATTTATAATTTTTATTATTTAAATAATATTTAAATTTGAGATAAAAATATAAAATAGAAAGAATTTATTTATAAAAAAAGAAATAAATATGAAATATAAATAAATTAATAATTAATAAATAAAATATATATAAATTAATTTAATTTATATCTTTAAAAAATAATTAATTATAATTTAATAAGTTAATAATAATTATAAATATAATAAATAATAATAAAAAAAATAAGTAAAAATATAAAGAAATATTAATAATAAAATCTAATTAAAAATATTATTAATCTAAATTTAAAATTATAAAATATATAGTAATTATTTATATATTCAAAATAAAATTAATCTTTAAAAAATATAATATAAAAGATAAATTATAATATAGATAATATAAAATAAAGATTTTAGACTTAAAAAATATAATTTAATTAAATTATTATATTAATAAATAAATAAATTTTATATAATAATAATATTTATAAAAATTTTTTAAATAAATTTATTTAAAATATTAATTAAAATTATATATAATTTTATTAAAATATAATTAAAATAATTAAAATATTATTTGTAAATTTCTAATATAATTTGATATAAAAAAATTTAATATATTAAATAAATATTAATAAATTATTTTTTCAAAATAAAATTTTAATTTTGTCTTATTTAATTAAGTTATTAAATATTAAGATTTATTTAAATATAAAAATTTTTATAATATATATTTTATAAAAAAATTTTTACTAATATAAATTTTTTTGAATTATTATTTCTTAAATTTTACTATATAAAATTAATTAAAATTAATATAAATAGTAAATAATTTAATTACTTAATTTTGAATTTTAATATCTTTATAATTACTAATTTAATTTTTATGAAATTTAAAATATATATTTATCAAATATAGAACAATCTGCTTATATAATTTAAAGTTCTAATATTATAAATTAATAGCAATAAAATTTTAAAATATCTTTTTTTTAAAAAAATAATTTTATTTTAATTTTTTTTTAATAAAGTAATACTTTATTTATTATTAAATTAAAGTATAATAGAATAGTTAAAATAATATTACTGTAGTAACATTTAATTTCTTAATTTCATAATCTTTTCTTGATTATGTGAAACCATATTTTTCTATAATTTTATATTTTTCTTATAAATATCTCTATTTTTATATTATATATTTATTTTCTTACTATATTTATTATCATGTTTCTATTTTTAAATATTATATCTTGTTTTTATTTAAGATCTATATTTTGAATTACTTATAATACAATATTCATATATATAATAAAATAGTATAATGAAAGATTATTTTTAATTTTGATAGAATAGTTATAATTAGAATATTAATCATAAATACAGGGGGTAAAAAAAAGTATTAGATATTTTTGTGAATCATTTTACAAGCTAACCATTTCCAAAAATTTTATTTATTTATTATAAAAACAAAATACAAGCTAATATTTTGTTTAATCTCCATTTGCTGTAATAATAGCTTGAATCCACTGTGGCATAGATTTAATTAAATTTCGATAATAATTCTCCAGTATCGCATCTCATTCCTCTTTAATCCACCTTTCCAATTGCATAATACTTAAGGGCTGTGTATCATGTTGATGAATCTTAACCTCAATAAATGACCAAATATTCTTAATGGGGTTAAGGTTAGGACTTTGGACTGGCCAGGGAAGTAGCTCTATATTTGAGATAGTGAGAAAGAAACATGCAATTTTCATGGTATAAACAGGCACGTTATCCTCTTGAAAGAGAAATTTTTTTTTAATTTTTCTGGCATGTGTCTTAACCATAGGAATAACATAATTTCTAAGAATTTCATAATATGTAGCAGCAGTAATACAACCAATCAACGGAACTAGCAGACCCAAATCAATCCAAGAAAAACATCTCCAAAACATGTGACCTGTACTATGTCTAACTATAGCCGTAATGCAGTCTTTATAAAACTTCTCTGAAGGTTCCCGGAAAATACATCCAAAACCTAAAGTTCAAAATTATGTATAGATAGACTCATCTGATCAAACAATATTTTTAAAATCTTCTACTGTCCAGTATTCATGAGCAATTGCTCAAGATAAACATTTGATTTTATTGATTTCAGAAATTAGTAGCTTATAATGTTAAATGCGAGAGTGAATATTTTCCTTAGCTAATTCTTTACGAATGATTCATGTAGAAATATTTATATTTTTGTTTATAAAGTTTAAACATATTTAAGAAAAAGTTTGTCAATATGTATTTTTGTTTTTGGTTATTGAAAACTTGAGTTTTTTGCATTCGGATTTATTAAGGATTTATGGATGACCTGTTTTTTATTTAGAAGATTCTTAGAACTCATGTGTTACCAATACTTGTGATACTGAAGAATGAGAACAACCTATGATTTTAGAAATCTCACTATGCATATGTCTAAGTTTCTTTGCTGTAATAATATCTTCTTTTTGCCTCTCTATTAATTCTTTTCCATGGCACATCAATATGTGGTAAATTTCACAAGATGATTTATGTAATGGTAGATCACGTATAACTTTGTGGCTCATAGACTTATTAAAAAACTTACATATAGTAATGATTTATGATTATAATAAACCACATTTTCATATGATAAAAAACAATCACTGGAATTGGCAAGAGGTGTAATGTTACAGATATATTTTCATTGGGTATCAAGTGTCTAATACTTCTTTCCACCCCCTATATCTTTCTATATTCTTTAATATTCTTTTATATTTTTTAATATCTTTCTATATCTTTCAATATTTTTTCATATTTTTTAATATCTTTCCACATTTTTCAATATCCTTTCATATCTTTTAATATTTTTTAATATTTTAATATTTTTTAACATACTTTGATATATATTTTTAATTATTAATATTTAATTATAGTACTTTAATTATAATATATATATTATTATAGTATTAGTTAATAATATTATAATAATTTATGTATTTGAAAAATAGATAAAAGGATCTGCTATCCTAGCTTAAAATAAATAAATTTGGATTGAATTATTTGAAAAATATAATTAAAAAGCTTATTATCATAATAATCTTTTTACAAGATTTCTTTTCTAATTATATTAGTATACTTTTTTTGCTTGATTTTATTTCTTTAACTATACAAAGTTAATTTTGATTTTGGATTATAATATTATATTAATTTTTGATATTGTTTTAAGAATAGAAAATCTCTATTATAAATAAGTCATACTTTTTATTTTATTTGTGTTATTATTTTTGAGAGTAGAAGATCTCTATTATAAATAAGTCATATCCTTTTTTATTTAGTTATTTAGTTTTCATATCTTAGTTTTTATCTTTCTTTAGTTATAATCTTCTTTAATTAATAGTAGTTTTACTATTTAATTATCTTAAATCTTGAATTATATCAATTACTAGTAGCTTTACTAAGCTAATTTTTATAATTTCTTTAATTTATTTTATTCTTTCTTTATTTATTTTACTCTTTTTAAGATAATATTCATAGATATTGACACAAATCTTAGAAATCTTTGTTATTATTAAAAGTTATAGTCTAATTTATCTCTTTTTATTTTTAATTATTTTAGTCTTTTTCAATCCTATATTATTAAGATAAATTCAAGTAAGAACTCACTTATTAATTTGCCATAATATATTTTTGATACTCTCTCTCTGTGAATTAAAATCTTCTGAAGACTCTATTTAAATCCTTTTTATTTTCTTTTATATCTTTTCTTTTATATTCAAGTAATTAATAAATATTTGAGTCTTGAATTTTTTATTATTACTTATTATTTTTTTATTGAACTATTTATTAATTATTATTTGAAAGTACATCAAATTCCTAATTATTCTGTTAGAATATTTTCTCAATACTATTATCTCTATTATCATTCTCTTCAATCTGACTTTTCTTTATAATTTTAGATATTTTGCTTGCTTACAAAAAGTATTAAAGCAATATTAGTAAATCAAATCATATATTTATTATTTTACAAATTAATTTAACTTAATCTAAGTGAAATATATATTATTCATCTTAGATAAAAAATAGTATAATTAGTTAATACTTTTATCTTTAACTGTATTAATATCCAAGAAAAACAACTTAACTTAATTGAATAATTTTATTAAAGATTATCAAAGATTCATTCATTAAGATTTTACTTTATAAACTTAGACAAGAACTTCATCTAGCAATAATAATATTGATAGATACTATTTTGAAATCAAGAATTCAGAAAATTCATCAATACTCTCTATTCAAATTATATTAATTTCAAAATCAAAAGAAAATAGTGAATATTCAGATTCAGAAAGAAATATTTAAACTGATTTAAAAGATAATAATTAATAAACAGAAGAAAAAAATAATTAAATGGCATAAAATAATAATTTGAATAATCTTATTGTAACTCTTGGAGCTCTTACCAACCAAATAACTAATCAAAATATCCAGTTTATAGAGAAAATTATCATTTTTATCAGAAAATATAGAGAATATAACCAAGATCTGACTGAGTGACTCAAAGACTTTAATATTACTACTCAAGCTAATGAAATTATAGATACTAGAAAAGTATAACTAGTTAGAAAATATCTAGAAAATATTGCTATCTTGTAATATAATAAAAGAGAAAGAGATAATATTATTTGATTAACTACTTGGAATAATAATCAAGATCAGCTATTTAGTTTCAGTTATTAATTTGCTATACATTTTCAGACTAGAAAAAGAATTAATCAAGAGTAATACAAAATTGAAATCTTGTAAACTAATACTGTGAAAGAATACATAAATAAATTTATCAATTTACTTTGTAAAATAGACTCTAAAAATAAATATTCAGAAGAATATAAGATCTGGATCTATAGAAAAAAACTAAAATTAAAGATCAGAAAATGAATACAAATCTCTGCTGATAAAACTTGTCTAAATATAATATAAGTTACAAAGAATGTAAAAAAAGCTAATGCAAATATTCCAACTAGAGAATATTATTAATTACAAATTCAAAATAATTCAATATTAAATACTATTTTGATAGTATTTCAAGATCTTAACTAGCAAATAGAAAGTATTAAAACTAATAAAAAATTAAACTATAACAAAAATAACTCTAATTATAGATCTAATAATTAAAATTCTAAATCAGTTTTAACTTATTACAATTATGATAAGCCAGATTATATTTATTCTAATTATTCTTAGTTATAATTATACTAGAATAATCAAAACAATTTTGGAAATAATCACTAGAAAACTAATAGAAATAATTAGTAATAAAACAATATGCTATCAAATTAGGTAAATACTAGTAATAATCAGAATACTAATAATAATCAGAATATATTATTAGCTTAAATACAGACTTTTACTGATAGTATTTAGATATTAACTGCCAAATTAGATAATATAAATTTGTTACTTGATATATATAAATACTTAACTACTGAAAGAAAGTCTAGAAATTCCAGAACTACTTCTTATAAAATCAAATCTATAGGTTAATCCTGTAAAGAAGTTATTGAAAAAAATGAGAAACTAAATGATAATAAAGAAGATAAATCAGAAGATACTCCTGAAGTTATTCTTGATTAGGATATAAATAATACTAAATTATTTAAAATACTTAAAGAAGAGCTCATTAAGAAAACTATTTGCAAAAAGAAAAGTAAAATTGACTTACTTATACTTGTTACTATAACTAAATTTTATAATATTCTAAAAGATTTGGCTTAACAAAAAGTAAATATAACTATTATTCAACTTATTCAGACTTTATCTTTACAAAGAACTTAATTATCAAAAGGAATATATCAAGTTACAATACTCAAATCAAAAAGAAAAAGAAAAGTCTTGCTTGAACAAAAACTTAAAATCACATCTACCTAATGTAAAGCCAAAGTTAGAAAGAATATTATTGATTTAATTATTAATATTGATATCTTTGACTGTGTTACTATATATAACTTTATTAAAAATATAAGATTAAAAATATAATATAGTTTAAAATATCTTTATGTCTGATATAAATAAAGTATCTAAATAATCTCTTAGAGCTATTAATAACCTACTTTTGAATATTGATAAAATTATAATTCTTACTAAAGTAGATATTATCAAAGCCAAAATATATTTAATAATTATTGGAATAGACTTTTTGAACAAGATCAAAGCCAATATTAATATTAGAAAAGGATTTTTAACTTTTGAATATAATGATCAAAAAGGAAAAGTGTCAATTAAATTTATTTATGATGATAGAAGAGAACTAATATTTGATAAAACAAGTTCTAAAGAAGATGAATCAGAAGAAGATTCCAAAAGTGAATTTGAAAAATAATACTTGGAAAAGAAAACTTTTTTCATATAATAATATAATAATTAAAATACTATAACTCCTAGATAACAAGAAGTTCAAGATGATAATAGTATAAAAATCATTATCAAAGAAGTTTGAATCTCTATTAAAACTTCTAATTAAAGTTTAAGAAATATTGACTTTAGAAAAATATCATTTCAAATTATCTAAAGTATTAAAAAAATTTATAAAGTAAAAGCTTACCAAGAAAAAATTAAAATCAAATGGAAGAAATATACTTAGAAAGATTTTAAATGACTTAATAAAAAGTTTACTCAAAAATACAATTAAAATAACTAATAGTTATTTGACAGATAAGAATCAAATAATCAATAGTAATATTATAAAAATCTTTTTATACTTGATCATTAATATTATCAATACTATAATAATCTTGCTAACTGGATAATAATCAAAATTTATAAATTCTTCTATACTGAATTCAAGTTAAATGAAAACTAGACTGATAAAGTTAAATAAAAACTCTTTATCAACAAAAGAGTAAAATAAAATTTTGATTCATATCAATCTGATTTATAATAAATTTATCTCAACTCTTAGATTAAAAGATATAGAGAAAATATAAAAAATATAAAAATATATTAATCAATATTATACTGGAACATATTTTAAAATGAATAAAGAAAAGATAATTATTTGTGATAAATATATCAGAAAAAAATAACTAAATCTTTCTACTTGCTCTTAATATGAAAAATATAATAAATCTAGAGAAATATTTATTACTAAAAGTTATGAAAAGAATATTTTTATATCTATGAATATTAATATATTTATTAATTTAATTATGAAGAATAGAAAAAGAATATCAAAATAATTAACAAGCTTCAAAAACAAGAAATATTATTAAAAGTTTATAATAAATGTAATGAAATTAGCAAAGTAATTCTATCTTATTTTATATATAAAGATAATTTTATTTATAAAATCATTTATAAGAATTCTGTAAAAGTCTTTATTACTAAAATATTTTAATATATCTATTAATAACTTAATTCTAATTGAAGATAACAACTTGCTTACTTGAATTATATTAATGTTAAACTTTGTCAAGAATATCTAATTTCATGTAATAATAATAAATATGATAATTATGTATAATCTGAATCTCTGGCTAAAGTAGATAAAGAAAAATATCTTATAGTTTTGGAACTAATTCAAGAAAAAGCAGTAACTAATAAATTAATTAAAGAAATAAACTTTATTCCTATTTCAACTCAATCTTCTTAACTTGAATTAAATAAGATATAAGAAAAGTTTAATATTATTTATCAGATACTTAATGAACTTTTACAATAATTTAATAATTATTTAAAAGATATCTCTATAGAATAAAATAATAGATATTATATAGTTAAAGTTTATAATGATCAAAATAAAGAAAAATTATCAGAAAAAGCATATCTTATCAATGCTAACTATAAAATTTATTATACTAAAAAAAAGTAATCAGAATCTTATTATATTGAGTTATATTAGTAGATATTTATATTTCTATAGAAATTCCTATAAGAGTTATATATCAAGTAATATCTTACTCATCTCTTGCCAAACAAGAAATTAATATTAAAGATAAAATTATTGATTCTGAATATATTGAAAATATCAGTATTATCATTCAAAATGATTTAGAAGATGATTATATTATTGAATCTGATCAGAAAATTATATAACTAGTATTTTTATAACTTTTTCCTATTAAATAACTTAAATCAGTTTTTATATAAGAAGAACTTGAATAATCTAGTCAAGAAATAAATGAATTTGAATTCACTAATCATCAAAAAGTTTATATCTATTTCTTGAAATAAGAAGAAAAATTATTAAATAATAAAAATTAACTATTAAATAAAAATAACTTCTTACTTAACTATTAGAAGATAATGCTATTATTTTTGTACTGAATTATATTAACTTGGCCAAAGTAATATAATTCAACATGAAATATATACTGAAAATAAATTATCTATTAAATAATAATTTTATAAATTCACCCTTCCAAATCAATTATTTATATCAAAAGAAATCTAAAAAATATTAGAAGTAAATATTATTTAACTATTAACTAGTTCTTGAGCTTTGCCTATTATTATAGTTTCCAAAAAGAATGAAAAAAAAAGATTTTGAGTTGATTACTAAAAATTAAATGTAATTATCTGTAAAGATACATATCTATTATCAAGAATTGATAAAATAATAGACTCTCTTGAAAATGCTCATCAATTTTGATTTATAAATTTAATCTCTGAATATTGACAAATCAAAATGAAAGAAAAGATAAATCCAAAATAACTTTCATCTTCAAAAAAGGACTTTTTGAATTTAATATTATACTTTTTGAATTATATAATATTCTAATAACTTTTTAATAAATTATAGATACTGTATTAGAAAAATATAATTGGAATTTTGCCAATGTATATATTGATAATCTAAATATATTCTCAAAAAATTTTAAAGAATACTTGGATCATCTTAACAAAGTATTTTGCAGAATTCAAAATACTAATTTAAAACTTAATCTGAAAAAATATAGCTTTTGTAGAAGAGAAATATTATTTTTTGAATATATAATAATTGAAAAAGAAATTTTTCTTAATCTATCAAATATTTAGAAGATAAAGACTTTTCTCAATCAAGAACTATCAAAGAATTAAGATCATTTCTTGAATTAACTAGATATTATAGAAAATTTATAAAAGAATTTTCTCAAATTACTATCTCTTTATTCAAATTCCTTCAAAACAAAGAACTATTTATTTGAATTATAAAACAAGAAGCTTTTTAATAAATTAAATAATATTTTATAATTGCATTTATTTTAATTTATTCTGACTTTACAAAGAAATTCTATTATTATATTATTATGATGAATTGATAAGTGAGATTTTACTTTAATTCATCTTAATAATATAGAATTGGAAGAGATTGAAATAATTAAAGATAAAAAAAGAGGAATTAGATTATAACTTTTAATAATAACAAAAATTTCTAAGGTCTGTATCAATATCTATAGATATTATCTCAAAAAGAGTAATAAAATAAATAAATAAATCAAAGAAATTATAAAGATTAACT
>CAJVPS010002391.1:0-12453 GCA_910591765.1 Ambispora leptoticha | reverse complement strand
ATCATATAAAATTGATTTTGGATTTTTAAATTATAATATTATATTAATTTTTAATTTATTTGATATTATTTTGAGAGTAGATGATCTCTATTATAAATAAGTTATACTTTTTGTTTTATTTCTTTTATTATTTTTGAGAGTAAATGATCTCTACTATAAATAAGCCATATACTTTTATTTGTTTAATTATTTAGTTTTTGTATTTTCTTTTTACCTTTACTTTAGCTATAGTTTTCTTTGATTAATAATTTATACTATTTAATCAATTTAAATCTTGAATTATATTGATTACTAGTAACTTCACTTAGTTAATCTTTATAATTTTTTTGATTTATTTCTTTCTTTATTTACTTTATTATCTTTGTTAAGACAATATCTATAGATATTAATACAGATCTTAGAAATCTTTGTTATTATTGAAAGTTATAGTCTAATTTCTCTCTCTTTATCCTTTAATTATTTTAATCTCTCCCAACCCTATATCATTAAGGTGAATTAAAGTGAAACTCCACTTACCAATTTGCTGTAATAATAGTTATATAGTTTATTATATTGAGATATATATAAAATATAAATAGGCTCAAAGTGTTATTGCTCTGTAGAACTGAAGAGATAATTCTAAAGGATTATAAAAAAAGTGATTAGTTATAGAAGATGTGAACTAGATATTAGGAACTATTTATTTAAACTTAGATGTTTTTTATGTATAAAAAAAATATAAATAATATTGTATAAATATCTTATTAAAGTGTCATAATTCTAATCAAGAATACTTAATAATATAATAGTATAACTAATTAATTCAAGATTTTAATATATTTTATAAGTTATTTTTTAGTTTTTCTTTAAGAATATATATCAATCTGCTTTTCTTTCTCATCTGAATTTTTAAGTTATATAATTTTATGTATAGATAATAATTAATATTTCTTATCTTTATTAATAAACTGTGTATATAATTTTAAAGTACTTATAATCTTCTAGTTACATAATATAATATATCCAAATAATTCACACAGAAAAGTTGAGATATAATATTATATTTGAGATAGAATTCATACAAAAAACTAAATCAAAAGCAGACAAGAGATTATATTTTAAAACTTATTATTTATTTGATGTGTTGATACTTGATACTTAAAATTACAGAACAGATATAGTATCTTTAAATAATAGATTAATATTATATAAAATTAATAATGAAATAAATAAATTAATAATAGATAATACTTATATGATAGTACCTCTGGAAGATACTTATTAATGAATAAATAAAGAAATAAATAATTATAAATAAAATATATAATTTTAATAATATACTAGTTAAATTAGTAGAACAAGAGAAAAGAGAAATTTTACTAAGAAAACTATCTATAATTAAAATAACTCAAATATATCATATAACTTTTCTTGGTATAATTAGGTGATTATGATGCAGTAAGTCATATGTGATCAATATATAATATAGCAACAATCTGCAAAATAAAATATAAATCTAATATTATTCTAATTTTATTACAATACTTTCTATATAGTGATTGATATTTATTTCCATATTCTGCTCTTTTGCAAACTCTGGATATTTCATATAATTATCAAGTCTATACAGTATTAATTGATCTTTTTTATTATGATAATATTCATTCTTTATTATTATATAACTGAAGCATTTATCAAGATCTGGAATATTCAATTTTTTTCTTTCATTTGAGTTATAAAATGCTGAATATGAAGATTTTTTTTCTTAGGCTTCTATGTAATTATCTCAATAAATTAACTAAAGTCCTATTATTTATGTTTGATCTTTCTGAGAGTATCTTTAATAATTTTATAAATTGATTATATATTATTTATATCTATAGCTTTCTATATGATTTTTTTCTGATAAATTTGAAAAGCTGGAACTGGTCTTGCTTTATGCTATCAATTCCTTTTTTAAAAAGATTATCTGATTTGAAATTAATAATTCTTTCATGCAGTATACCAAAATATTTTTTCTTGCTAGTAAAGCAAATAGAAAATAATACTTCTTCATATATTATTTTAAGATAAGATGTGTTATTTTTAATTTTAAGATAAGTATTTACTTGATCATACAACTTTTTCATCACATTTATAGTAATTTTAATCATTTCAGACTAGTATTTCTTCTTGAAAAGTCTATTTTTATTAAAAGCTTTATTATATTTTTTATAATACTTATCTGAATATGTAAGATATAAAGAATTAGTATTCTCATATTTTATTCTAAAATCTTTTTCAGATACAAATTTAGCAATAAGATCAATATTATACTAACCTGCAGAAGTGATTTTTCCAGTTAATTCATGAAGAAAAAATAAAGATTTGCTATTTCTTACTTTCTTATAAAAAGTATTTATATATATCTTTAAAGCAAACTGCTTGAAATTTAAATAATTATAATCAAAATATATAGATAAATATTCTGAATTTAAGCTTTTCAGAATTTTTTTATCTTTTTCTTTAACTGAACTTATTATTTTCCTAAGATATTTTTTTCTTTTCTAATAAGACAAGCTATATTTTAAGATTTACTTTCTTATTAAATAGATTTTCTAATATAATAGAATACAAACTCTTCTTCTCAAATTAATTATCATGTCTTATATATTAAGCATAAATAATATGGTTATTAAATGAAAACTCAATCTTATGTAAGTTATTTCTATTTTTTTATATAATATCAGCCTTTCTATAAGTTAATATTATTTTTTCTGGAGAAAGATTATAAGTTATAATAAGACTAGAATATAAAGATATAAAATCTAATCTTATAACAAATCTTTTTATCTTAATTTCTTTTTTAGATAGAAATATGTATATGTTAGGATACTTATCTTTTTCTATATTTTTATATTATTTTATATTAAATAGTATATTACATTTAGTGGCATAAGTATCTAGAAGATTTCATATTTTCATTTTATTTGCCTAATAATGTAAATTAAATAAAGATATATAAGTTATAGAAGCAATTTCTTTATAGTCATTAATTATATTCTGCTTAATTATAAGCTTCTGATAATACAATATATCTATAATGCAATAATATGTTATTTTATATATATTTTATATAGTAGAAGAATATAATTTATTTAGAGAAATACTCTTTTTTGTTTTTGAATAAATTTTTCATATTTTATTATATGACATATTTGCTTTACTATCAAGTTCACATAGTTTTAAATAAAATGTAAGTGAACTTTTTTTATTAACTTCTATATAAGAATAGAGTTTCATAAAATATGCACGTATATTAATTAATATATAATTTAATATTTTAAGAAAAGTGAAAATATAATTATCTTCTGGACTAATTTTAATTATAATTAATTGTATTCTATCATTTTCTTTCTTATTATTATCAATAGTACTTTTTTTAATTTGAAAACTATTTTTAGATTTCACTTCTATTTTCTCATAATAATTCTATTTTTGAATTTTTTTTGATGATTTAAAATTTTTTATCATTTGCTTTCACATCTATTTGAGAAGATTAAGTTTGCAAGCTCTTTTTATAATAAATAGCCAATTGTATTTAGAATTACTAAATCCAAATTGAATATCAGGAATAAAAGTCTTTCAGCATAATGCAAATATTTTTAATAAATTTATCTGATTTCCACATATAACTATTATCTATTATGAATTTGATATATTTCAAGATTGATGAGATAGATTTATTTTAATGATCTTGAATTATCTTTCTAATGCAAATTCATATAAATCATGAATATGATACTTTCTTCATTATATATTTCAGTAAATTTACTTAACTCTCATGATTATGTCTTTATATTTCATGTAAGGATAAGTATATAATCTCTCATGAATATTAAAATCAGAAAATGATCATTTATTATTTTTAACTCTTCTAATAGTTAAAAATTATTTACAGAAAGTTAAAAATTATATGTATAATAGAAATATTCTTTGTATCTATACCTAATTAACATAGATCAACCAGAAATTATAATTCCATTTTCTTTAACTATTTTATGATAAAATAAGAATATATTATCTGAAGCAGTTTCAAAATTATTATCTTGGATAGCTGAAGAGCTTTCTTTCTATCCTCACTATCAAGTGTAAAAATTTGTAAATATAATTTTTTTTCTATATTATACTCTTATAATGAGAAGACTTTAATTTATTCTATTTTATAGGTATTTATTATATTACAAAGAATTTTATCTATTTTTATTTTAAAGTCATTTACAAATTCATTATTAGATATAAATATATCAAAGAAAATTTGGATTTCTATAAGAGTAACTACTGATTTTTAATTATTGATAAGAGAGCTGTAAAAATATAAAATATAATAATTTTTTTCATCTATTTTTTCTGATGAACTCTTAAAATTGATAGTTATAAAAGAGATCTCCTCTTATTTAGCTAAAGTATTATTAAGAACTGTAGACAAATTTTCATCATTTTCTGCAATTATATCATTATAGGTTAATAATTCTATTAAATAACTATCATCAAAATATTGAAGTAATTGATCAGTTTTTTCATTTTCTGAAATCTGTGATTAAGAAAAAGCTTTGGCTTTCTAATGATAAAAGATCTCACTATTTTCTTTTTCAATCTTCAGGCTCTCTGGTTAAGATGATACTTCTGACTCTACTAATATATGATTAATATTTTTTATTGTAAAATAGCTTTTAAGAATATTTTTATAGACATGAGCTTTATTCTGGAAATATTGGGTACTCATAGTAAGTATATTTTTACTGCTAGTATATTATTCTGGAAAAAAAAGTTCAAAATAAAAATTAATTCTAAAAAATAGTTATTAGTAGATAATAATTATTATATCATAAATCATATAAATATGATATATTATTATTATTTCTATATTCTTAAAACTGAAAAAGTTTGCAATTAAGATTACTATAGATCTGAAGAGTATAAAGTTTACTGAAATTCTTTATTATATGTATCTTGTAAAGAAAATGAAAGTTGATCTATTCTGATTATGATTATTATGATACTTATGTAGATAAATATCAAAGATGAGATCAATATTAGCAGAAGAAGCTAGAAAAGATGATATAAGGTAGAAAATCAGAGATTTGATGCTCTGTATCATCTAGGATAAGGAAAAATTAATATATATGTATGTAATATGTAGGATATCTATATTTTTTAAAGTTCTAACTAGGATAAATTTTTTTCTAGAATGTAAAGTAGGATAAAAAAAATATACCTATCAGTAATTTCAAGCTGAATAAAAGAGTTTTAGAATACCCATCCTAGTTGTTCTAGTTGTCCTAGTAAAATTTCAATCTTTTTACTTTTTTTTCTTTTTTTATCTATAAATATATATAGTATATATTATATATATATAATTGTATATATTATTATATATAATATAAATGTATTATAAATAGATAAATTTTATTTTTTCTAGATTATTACTTTTTACTAGAACAACTAGAATAAATATATAATAATATAAAAGAACAAGATAAAAATGAATTTTAAATCTTTCTCCTATATTGAATTCATTCTAGTTAATATTTTTTTTACTAGGATAAGATCAGGATAGATTTTTTATTAAAATGTGAGCAGATTAATTTTAATCACATTCTAGGATAGTATTTTTTATTAATATTTACTTAATATACTTCACATATATATTTAATAGCATGACTAAATATCATATTTAATAATATAACTGATAATATTTATATAATATTCTAGATATTTTTGATAATATTTACGTAATATATTTGATAGCATTTTTTGATAGTATAGTCTGATAGTATATATATAATAGTATTATTAATAGCATTTATGTGATACATTCTACAGAGTAGAATATATTGTATCTAGTATACATATTTGATAGTATTAATTGATAGTATAACCAAATATTATGTATATAATATAATCAGATAGTATATATATAGTATATTTAAATAATATATATATAGTATATATATAATGAACTTGATAGTACTAGAAATATGATAATATAAACATAAAATTATCATTATATTTTTTATAGATTATGAGTATTCAAATGTAATGACATGAACATAAATTTATCATTATATTTTTTTATAAATTACAGATATTTAAGTATGATAATGAACTTGTAAATCAATTATCACTTGAATAATAATACATATATAATCTTATTATTATACATAAAAATAACACAGCAAGTATATGATGCTTATTTATCATCTGTTATAACACGTTACAACTCCAAAATTTTATAAGTCATAACTAGTTGCAACTAGGTGATATTTTATTTATTATCACATTGCAACAGTTGAGAAATCATCTTTAATCATACATAATCTAAACTAAATAAAAATAATATAATTATATTATTTCCACTACTTGTTTAATGAATAGATAATGAAGTGCATTGTGATCAGTAATGATTTCAAAAAGAGATTTAAGAAGATAATGTTAAAATTATCTAATAGTCTAGATTAAAGATAGCTTCTCAACTAGTTACAGCTTGTAATAGCTAATCAGAAAATTATAACAGAGTTGCAATAGCTAATCAGAAAATTGTGACAGAGTTACAACTAGTTATGACTCTCATCACTAGTCTAGACTATAGTTAGAGCTTCTTTTTTAGTGATATTATAATTTTTTTCTGCTAGTTTAAGTGAAATACTTGTATAGGTTATTACTTATTCTCTTTTTTCATCATCTTTTTGTGATAATACTATATCAAGTCCAGAGTCAGAGATATTAGTATAAAGATAGAATTTCTTGATAAAATTAGGATAGATTAAGATCAGGACAGAGATAAGTTTTTTCTTCAAAGTTTGAAATATATTTTCTTGATCTATAGTTCAAATGAAAATGATATTATTTTTAAAAGTTTAAATAGTAGTATTGCTATTTGTGAGAATTCTTTAATGAATTTTCTGTAATATTTAGCTAATCCTAAGAATGATCTAAGCTTCTTGATATTTGTTAATTTAAGAAACTCTTGAATTTGTTAAACTATTGAGAAGTCAGGTAAAATTTCATCATGAGTTATGATGTATTCTAGGAAGGGTAAGTTATCTCAAGTAAAGTTATATTTTTCTAAATTGAGTTTTAATCTAGCTTCTTTAATTTGTTAAAAAACTTTTTGTAAAAGTTTCAGATATTCTTTCTAAGTTTTTGAGTATATATTTATATCATCAATATAGACCATGATGAATTTCTAATTATAATTTTTGAGTATACTATCCATAATCTATTGAAAAGTTACTGATACATTACAAAGTTTAAAAGACATAACTTTGAATTTGTATAATCCTTCTCTTGAGATAAATGCTATTTTTTTAATACTAAATGATTTTATTTTAATTTGTCAGTAACTAAATATAAGATCCATAGATAAAAATCATTTTGCATCTCCAAGATTATCCATTATTTTATTAATTCATGATAAAGAGTAGACATCTTTCTTGATGAGTATATTGAGTTTTCTGTAGTTAACACAAAATCATTTCTTGCCATTTTTCTTTGCTACTATTATAATAGGTAAGATCCAGGAGCTATTGAATTTTTGGATAATATCTGTATCTAATATTTATTGAATTTCATCATAAATAAATTCTTGATCAGGTATAGTTACTCTGTAAGTCTTTTGATGGATAGGCTTTTCATTTTCAGTATTAATTAAATGTTAAATAATATTAGTTTATCCAGGTTCATTAAGATCTGATATAAAAATATTTTTATATACTTGTAATAGATTATATAAGATATCTTGTTATTCAAGTGTTAATTCTTTTTATTCAATTATTTTTTCAATTTCTTCTTTATTTAGGAAGTATGTTTCCATTTTATCCTTTCTAGTTGATCCAAATTCTTGAGTTTCACAAAATAATTTTTCTAATTCTTCTCTAGTATCTATTAATATTATTTCTTTAATTAGAACAAGTTGTAAAAAGATTGCTTGAATAATTTATTTATTAGGTTGAACTTTATAAGATTTGTTAGAATTATTATGCAAAAGAACTCTAATATTTCTAGTATATCCAGCATTAATAGTTTCTCTTTTAATTTTTATTCTTCTTTTGGCTAGTGATAATTAAGATATTATTTAATAAACAGTTTCTATAGGAACTTTAATTGTCAAATAAAGATTAATTATAATAGTTTGATAAGATTAAATCAGAATTGTTTCTTCTTCAGGATATCTGAGATCAAAGCCTGCATCATATTTATGAACTTATTCAGATATTTTTCTTTTATTATTATCATTATAAATTTTGATCATTAAATTTGCTGATTATTCTTTAAGTTATTCTTCTTCTTCTACTTTATCTTTATAATCTTCAGATATTATGTAATATTTGTTTAAGATTTCTTCAATTAAATCATAATTACTATCTCAGTTTTCTCTTCTTTTTCTGATTCTAAATATTTTTCTTTTAGTAGTTCTTCAATCTGTTCAGATCATATATAATCTTCACAAGTATCTGAATCACAAGGAATCAAATATTTATTGCAATATTTCACATTGATATATTCCAATTGAGCTAGTTATTTTCTTTGAGAGGGAGATAGTTATTGATAGATAGTTAGGAAGATTTCTTGGACTGATGCTTCTTCAGATCTATCATAGATAATATATTGCATCTCTTTTTTTTATTATACTCATGATATATTAGGCAAGTATTACTTTTTCAATTTCATTATATTATTGGTAAATATTTTACAAGTTATTATCACTTCTTAATTTTCTGATAGTAACATTATTTTTTTGTTAATCATCATGATTAAATACATATATACATTGCTCAGTATAGTTGCAAAAATATTTGACTTCATTATATTCCCAAATTACTTCAAGAAAATATTTAGCTTCATCTTGAAGTCCACAGTAGTCACAGGTAGGTAAGTTGAATTGTTATTGAATAAAATAATCAGTACAGTATTACTTTCCAAATTCATTTTCATCTCTTATTTCTAAAATAGTTTCACTATTCACAAAGTATTTATAATATGAATATTTAACTATTCTTTCTTCTAGCTTTAATTTTTGTAGAGCTTTACTTTTAGAAAAGAATCTTTCTTTAGTAATTAATATCTTTTCTGATTCTCAGATATGTTTTACTTCTAATCACCAGTCTTTAGTTTTATTTTGAGATAAAATTGTTGACAGATTATTTAGAGTATTTATTTTGATATTAATCCAGATAACTAGATTATTAAAATATTGAGAGTATTCATATTTGAATGTTAGTAATTTGTGATAACACCAACATTCAGCTATAGGATCTCTCCAATCAAAAGTGTATTGAGAATTTTGATAATAAATCTGCTGGAATCTTCTTTCTAATTTCAAGTATTTTTTTCAGATAAGAATTGTATCCTTGACTTGTACTTCTTCTTTAAAGATTTTAATATTTCTAACTTTAGGAATTGAGTTTATGGTCAGGTAGAAAACTTTTCCAAAATTTATATCATTAAATTATCTAGATAAAGTATGAATCTGAGTCCAGGATTTGTTAGATATTCATCAAAGAAAATTATGATCTTCTAGATCTTGATCTTTAATTTTGAACTTATCATCAGAGATTTTACTAGAGAATATTTCTGTATTATCATCACTATCTTCTGGTATAGCATTTCATTATCCATAAATAAATTTGATTGATATTCTTTCTTTCTCTCCATTCTAATTAAAAGTTATTATATTTTTCTTTAAATTAATTTTAGCATTGATCTTGTTTAACCAGTCTATTCCTATTATAAGACTGTAAATTTGAGCTTCAGTAATATTCACTTCTATTAGAATTATAATTTTATTAATAGTGATAGAAAAGTTATCAATAACTCCTAATGATTACTTTGAATATCCATTAATATCAGATATGGAGATATTTGAATCTTCATTTCTAATTATTTAAGAAATTCATGATTGATAATATATTTAGATACTCCAGTATTTATAATTAAATCTATAGGGATCTGACTTCACATCAGGCTGAAATTGTTTTGATCTTCTGGATGAATATTATTTTTTGTTTTAGTTTTTTTTGTGATTTCTTTCTTATTTCTTTTGACATTCAGATTTTTTATTTAGATGATGTCTTGATGAGCTAGACAATAGTAATATTGGTCTTCTGAAATATCAAATCTTTGAGTATATCATAGATTTCTGCTTTCTTTATAAGAATTAGAAGATAAGCTCTTTCTTTTTTTCATTTCTTCTTCAAGTTAACTTGTCTTCTTTAGATACTTCAGGTAAGAGTTGAGTAACTTCATTTTCTTTTTCACTTTCTTCTTCTTCTTTGATAATTCTTTGGTATTTTCTTTCTCCAGCAAGATAATTATGGATTACTAATAATGAGAAACTGGATTGGGTTGATGAATTACTAGATGGATCATTATCAAATACTTGTAAAGTAGCTATTAAATTCTAAATTTGGATAAGAAGAGAAGTAGTATTCAGATTTTGTGAATTATTAGATTGCTAATTATTATTTCAAGAATTCTAATTCTGCTGATTATTATTATTATTATTATTATTTTGATTTTAATTATTCTGATTTCAAGAGATATTCTAATTATTAAATAGCTAATTTACAGATTGAAAGTTATTTAAATATACTCTATTGACATGTTCTTTTTCTTTATAACTAATAAATAATGAGAAATCTGTCTCTTGACTAATTTCATTATTGATTGTTATTATTATTATTATTATTATATCTTTTGCCAGATTTTATATGGTCTAACCTACTGGTCAGATCTTGTAGGATCTTAGCTAAAACACTCTATTCAGTAGTGAGTTAAGCTTAAGTTTAATGATAAATCTATTCAAGTAGGTCTGAATTAGCTTTTTCTATATTTTTAGCAGTTTCAATAATACTTTTCATTATATTTTTAGCATTAAGGTTGACTTATTTTTGAATTTCTAGTTTGAGTTCTTTCTTGAAAATTCAAATCTTGTATTTTTTTAAATAGAATTATTCTGGATCTATTTTGCTTTCTAGTTCCATAAATCAATTTATATATTTCTCTACAGTTTCAGTTTGCTTCAAGGATTTCAATTCAACTTACCACTATTGCATTTTATGAGATGAACAGAATTTAAGAATAAATTAGTAAGAGAAATTATATTTATTATAATCATTATTTATTTATTCATTTAATCTGAGGGTGTTACTCATAGATCATTAGTCAAACCAGATAGTAGCTGATTCCTCTAGATATTCTCTTATTATCTTAATTTTTCTATCATTGATGATTCTATTAGCTTTGATAGCTACTTCAAAGTCATATAATCACTTAATTAGATCCTAATCATAATCTTAAATTTATGAATTGAGATAAGAATCTTTTTCATTCTTTGTATCTTCATAAATTAAGTAAATTCTTCAAGAACTTGAATAAGACTGTTTATTCTATTTAATATGATTATTTTCTCTTTTGGTTAAGACTTTTGAGATTGGATTTGTTCAATTATCACTATTAGTTCTTCTAGATCTTCTGAACTACTACTTTCATATTTTGATTCTGTTATCTGATTGATTAAGAGAGTTTCAAAATTATCTGTCTCTTCTAGAACAAGAATACTATTAACTAGGTAGATCTGTTATTTAACTATAATTTTAATTCCAAATATGAAGATATTTAATAACTTGATAATTTCTCTTTGAAGTTGATTTGATGTAAGATTTTGCTAAACTATATTATTAAAAAGTTCCTATGATAGTTTGTTATATGAGATCACATGATAGTCTTGAGTTCAGGTGAGAAAATTTATAAATATTCTATCTGAATTTGGAAAATAGTAAGAGTAGTAGTTATATAGTTTAATGTAAGTTGAGAATTTCCAAGAGTCTTCTCTATTATATTTACTGAAATGTAGATTGATTGGAAGTTCAATAAAAAAGTAATATGTACTTATAAATTAATAAATTATTTAGGTTACTAATATTCTAAGAAGCTAATTCTTAAAAATATAAAACAAATAATAAATAAAAATAATATAAATGAGTTGAATGGAATCTCTAGATGAATGAGATCTATAGAGAGGGTACCAAATATTACAAATTATACTTTGAAAGATAAGTTTTATCATAAATATAGTTTATAATAAGTTTTGAGAGCAAAGACTAAATTATTTATAAAGGTTAAGAGGATAATAATTATTCTAAAGATTTCCTAATATCAATATTTATGAGTATTGTATTAATACAAGACAAAAATGAGATGAAATAAAAATATAAAAACAAAGTTATGATTACAAATACTAAATTAAGAATAAGATATCTAAAATTAAAGTAACAAATACTATAACTAAAACAAAAGATTTAGTACATTGACTAAATCTTTTAACAGTATCTTTTTAACTATTAGATAAATAAAAAGTATATATCAAAACAAAATAAAGCTTTTATATATAGAAAAGCTTACAAGAATCTTCTAAATTAAATAAATATACTT
>CAJVPS010002390.1:0-12458 GCA_910591765.1 Ambispora leptoticha | reverse complement strand
TACTTATCTTTGATTATTTTTAAAGTCAAAAATTAATCTGCAAGATCTACTAAAATTCTTTTTTCTATTATTCTATACAGCAAGCATACAAGAAGGTAGCCAAGGAGTTGATCCTTATAATTCTCTTTCTAATCCCCAAGAAATATTGACAAATATTAGAGAAATATTTGGCAAAAAATGCTAAAGATTATATTGATAGTCTGGGTTGTAATGTGTGAATATCTATATTTACAGAGAAATATGTTCATCAGATTTATCATAAATTATATAAATCTATAAATTTTTTACTAATTATTTTTGTTTGATAATTTTAGATTAGGGCAAAATACCGCAGTAAATGCAATAACTATACTTTTACTGTCCAAAATATTATCTTTTTAATGTTTGGTGAAGAGAAGTTAGTAAGGATCAATAATAATACATCTGCTTTCTGTCTTGCTGAGTGGAAGAGGAGTGAGAAAACGCAAACTGCATATAAAAATCTCTTCCAAAATAATAAATTACTTACAAACATAGTACTCTAGTCATGGCAAAAAAAAGGTATCAGATCATGTAATTTCCAAAGATCACTGATTCATTACTTACGTTCAAGATTTCTGAAAGGATAGATTTTACTACAGCCAATCAAACAGAACTATTAATATAGCTAGTAGTTATTATTATAAGCTTTAATTACTTGCGTTAAATGACCATTTGAAGACTTCACATTATTTATATATTGGACAAAACTTGTCTTTGTGTGTTGTGTGTGAGTTTCCAAGATCTTGTTGGGTTTGGATGATTTTTTGGATATATTTTTTTTGTTTTTTTTTTAAGTTGTTGAGTTCTTATTTTTCTTGCTGTAAGTTTTCAAGTTTAATATTAGTGGATTTATTGGCATCAGCTTTTTCTTGATCTTTGCATTCTCTTTCGAGTTGTTCTTCAAAGATTTTGTGGGTGTTGGCAAGAGTGTGTTTTTTGACTAGATCGAGGATTTCATCAATTACAGTGAGGTAGATTTGGGTTTCTTGATAGATTTTTGATAGCTAATCAAATTATAAAATATTAGGACTATTAATACGTTTATAATAAAGGATTATTTATGTAAAGGATTGTTTACAAGTATAATATTTAATTTATTAAATTTTTTAATTTGTAAGTTAAAATATATTTTTAACATATATAAAAAACTAGAAGGAACCATCTATAGATTAAAAGAAATTATAATTAAAAATAAATCACTAAATTTAAAAGAAGTTATACTAAAAAAAACCTTACCGAATGATAGATGGCAATGAAAAGCAACTTTGCAATAAATTATTAATATAATGTAACTAAACGTATTAAAAAAACTGCACTGAATTCTTACTATATAATAAGCAGAAATAAATGACAACTTGCAAATTTAAATGGTTGTTAGTCTAAACTAATATAAATGCTTTAGATAAAGTATTATTAGCTTAAATTAAAACAAATATTGATTAAATTATACTAGAGACTTACCAAGTGATAGGTGATGATAAAGAACCACTTTCGGATTTAAATTATTTGTTAGCCAAACAAATCATGTAATTATCATAATATGCAGAATAAAGTGCAGTTAAAGTTGTTAAATATTTGTATTTATAAATCGAATAAACATCTTAACAAGAAATAAAATCTAAAATTTAATCCGTAAATAATTATCAAAATATTTATTTAATTTATAAATACAAATATTTGACAACTTTAGATGTTTTACACCAAATATCAGAGATTCTTTGACCCACATAATATAATTACACTATGTCCATTTTAATGTATTAAAATTAAATTATGATACTAGTAATTAAAAAAACCTTATTAGATAAGGATTTATATTATAATAAATATTTAAATCGACACCATGTAGATTTTCACCAAAAAGACTGGAAGAGTTGCAGGGATTTAAAGAGATTTTTTTAAAGGGGGTGGCATTATTATAGATAACTTAAAGACAAGAACGCGTAATATTATCCTTAAATGTGTATTATAAAACTTAAAAAAATAAATAATTCATATAAGATATTATTTCCTAATTATTAATAAAATTACTTGATGTAAGTAAAATAAATAAAGATATACCTTACCTCTTCTGATAGTTTCTGTTCAAGTCTTTCAAACAAAAATGTGTACTGGTTGCTATTCCACGAAGAAAATTATAGACTTTATTCACAGCCATGCAAATTATCAGTAATACAAACATGATACCTGTAATTGATACTATGAGAGATGCAAAAATAAAAGGCAAAGAGTGGATCCAGTATCAAGAAAAAAGGCGAGAATTTTGAAAACCATCCCTAAAAAGATAATCCAGAGTAATGATCCTTCAAGTAGTAATCCTCTGAGCAATGATAATGGCAATAGTAGCAATTCTTCAAGCAGTAGTAGTATTTCTTTGAGCAGTAGTAGCGATTCTTCAGACAGCAGCAATCTCTCAAACATCATTCATGTTTTTCAGATCAACAATAACTCGGATGATCTTGAGCCATTCCTTGAGCATGACAGAAGCTTCGAATAAATAAATAACTTACAAGTGGGAGATGATGTAGTCGATACTCAAAATAACCACTTCGATAATGATAATACTGAATTGCTCTATAATTTAGATAAAATAGAAGGATATATTAGTATAAAGTTTCAAGAATTAGAAAATGAAAATAAATCTATAAAAGAGATTTTTGAAATTGAATTAGATCCAATTTTTGCTGAATATATTTCTTGTGATCTTCAATCAGATATGATAAATTTAGAAAAAATCAAGAACAATTTCCGCCAACTTGCAAAGATTGTTATTATAGCTATCAAATCTGGATCCTATTATTACTAGAAAATACGTAATATATATCTAAACTATAGTAAAAAGAAATTCACTAGTTGTGCAACAATATATCTTGGATATGCATAACAAGAGAACCGTCAGTAGCAAAGATCAGAAGATCAGTCAGTTAAATGAAAAAGTGAAGCTCAAACTCTAATCGATAAGTATGCGTGTGAAGGAAAAATCTCACTTACAATTGATTCTCAACAACATCACGTCCTAGTCCAAGTACAGCATCTAATGCAATACCTGCATCCACAATATTGAAAAATACAGTTTCCTATAAAAGTGAGAGAGTGGATAAAGGAAAATATTGTGTATAATTTGCGAAGTCATGAATTTTACTGACGTCTTTGCAATGAAAGATATATTGATCCGGTGGTGCATATGAAAGAGCAAGTCTATTACTGGGTATCCATCTTTAGCAAGAAAATTTATGTCATAAATTCGGCTAACCAGATCTTATCAACAAAGGCATATCTCAAACAATCCAAATTCGCAACAAGAGGATTTAAAACAATATATTATCTCGAAAATGACTTTGTGAGAGCTCTTGGATTTATAACACCATTGCTCAATCATATTGATATTAAAAATATGAATGAGATTATTGTAGATTCTACATTTAAAATGAACCAAGAATGTTTTGAGCTTTTTGTTGTCAATGCTAATTGCGGTGAATATGGCATGCCATTAGCATACCTCTACCTTTTAACATCTGATAGCACTGACCAAGTATGTCATGATTTCAAGAATGAAGTTAATACGAGGTCACAAGCTCTTTGTAAGTTTTTTCTTGGTCTTTGACAAATAGGGTTGTTGCTAATATTTGCTCTTGTTGATAAGGATGCTGGAGAGATCTCAGCTATCAGTAAAGCATGGTCATGGGTCACCAATATTTAGTTGTGTTATTGGCATCTCGAATATGCCATAGACAGATGGTTAAAGGACAGAAAATCAAAAGCAAATGCATATTCTATAGCGAAAGCTACAGAGGCTCACCAACAGTTCAAGTTCATCGACTCTCACTGGATATCAAATAGAAATGATGGAATCCTGTGTCCAGATAGTTCTATTAAAGAACTTTTGGAAATGATAAAAAAATATGCAAATATATATTCGCTTATACCTATAGCACAGAATATTTTCTGGACTTCTGCCAAAATTTATCACAATTACGTAAAGAAGATTTACCAATTCTGCCATGTCCATAATCTTTCTAAGCTTTGGGGTTACCTGTGGATTAATTGGTACAACAAGAAAGATTGGAAGCTCTTTACCCAATCTGCATATCCAGTTGCCATACCACTAGTACGAACCACCATGATTATGGAAAGTCATTAGTAGATTCTTAAATATAATTACAAGTATAACTATAACAGGTCACGCCTTGACTGTCTTATCCAAATTATTGCAACACAATTAATTCCTGATTTTGAGATCAAAATAAATCAGTTTGATGATAATCAATCTTTTCCAGCATAATGGGAAGGTTTCAAAAAAGATTAGGATAAACTAGCAATCACCAAAACCCAATTGGATATGGATGAAACTTATCACATTAATGTAAAAAACTGGATATGCTCTTGCCCTGCATACTTATATAGTCATTATCTTATTTATAAACATCTCGTAACAAAAAAAGATGGTATTCATTTCTGGCCTACTTTCATAGAGACAACATACTGACATGATTACCCTTTACTTGTCTTTGGAAAAGATAAGGTACCAACAATAAATTCAGTGAACAATGCTTGAGTTACATACAGAATGATCATGATAGATATTCCTATTGGTGAAGACAGCTCTAATATTGATAACTCAATAGTAAAGCATGACATTATTGAGGAAAGATGGAAAAAGCTTTCTGAATATAAAAAAATAATGAATAATGTATTAGAATTATATGAATGAGAGATTGATAATAACAAATTTATAGACATTTTTGATGGCTTGATGAAACCATTAGTGAAGGAAGTTAATGAGTGTCAGGAAGTATTACAAGCTCATAGTCAACAGAAAATCTGGAAGTCAAATGGAAAGCTTGCATTTTGGTTACATTAGTTTATAGTAAAATATATAATTAAATATAATTACTATCCTCATTATCAAATCCATTGTTCTAGATATATACTCTGGAAGATATGCTTCATATAGAATCCAATATAATTCTTATAACGTGAAAAATAATTATAATATATCTTGCTTATAAGCTAACCAAGAAATCTAAATCCACCTCGCTATAATTGACAAAATCCTTGACCTAGTCAAAAAACACACTCTTGCCAATGCCCACAAAATCTTTGAAGAACAACTCAAAAGAGAATGCAAAAATCAAGAAAAAGCTGATGTCAATAAATCCACTAACATTAAACTCGAAAACTTACAGCAAGAAAAATAAGAACTCAACAACTTAAAAAAAAAACAAAAAAAATATATCCAAAAAATCACTCAAACCCAACAAGATCTTGGAAACCCACACACAACACACAAAGACAAGTTTTGTCTAATATATAAATAATGTAAAGTCTTCAAATGGTCATTTAATATAAGCAATTAAAGCTTATAATAATAACTACTAGCTATATCAATAGTTCTGTTTAATTAGTTGCAGCAAAATTTATCCTTTTGAAAATCTCAGATGTAAGTAATGGATTAGTGATCTTCGGAAATCACATGATCTGACACCTTTTTTTTTGCCATGGCTAGGGTATTATATAAATATCAATTACATAATATTTAAGGAATATAAAGAGAAAGCGTTGTTATTGATGTATTGCGTATTTATCCTAGCCATCTGTGATATTCTTCTCAGTCTGTCAAGTCCAGAAATCAAATGCAAAGATAGATTGATAGCAAGGTGTGTACATATATTTATGGTAAGTAATACTTTGAATTTGCTTAAAGTTTGCATTAAAAATTATTCATATAATAGATATTTAGCAAGCTATGGAAAACAACTAGCCAGCAATGCCAGAAATGATAGTAGAGATAGTAGAAAAAGAAATTGAAGAGGTAGAGCAAGCAGCAAAGAAAAAACACCAAAAGTCATGGGCTAAGAATATGATTGAAGAAGATGATAATGAGAAAGATGATGACTATGAAAATTTTGTAAGTTTCTTTAATACTCTTTGCAATTTGTTTCTTTGAAGTCTTTAAAAAAACTAATTTTTTATTCAAAAGGTCACCAACTTGGATCGTGAATTTATATAATATAGTTTTCTTTAAATTTGTATTTTATTATATATATAATTTACAATAAAATAAATATCTTTACTATTATTTAACCTATGAATTCTACAGTTACTTGAAATTACTATTACTACTTGAAACTGATATTACAAAGTTTTGCACAGAATTTTAAAAAAAAAATTAAAAAATCTGTGCAGATTTATATTTTGTTACAGATTTGTGCAGATTTTTTAATTTTTTTTTCTTTATTAATTATCACCAGATTTGAAGTTTTACACAGATTTTGGATTTGAAGATCTGTGTAAAATTGTGCTCTCAAAAATTTTCTGATAATTTATAATTATATTAAATATAATGAAGATATAGAGAAAAAAAAATTTTCTTCTCTATCTCATGAATAAAGACAAACTACTTTTTATGAAAGATAAATTAATAACTTATAAAAAGAATTAGCTATTACAGAAGAAATACTAAAAATTAAAAAAGAAAAAGTAGTTAAGTTTTAAGAAAAGTCTGAAAAGTAAAATAAAAAATAAAAATAAGAGTTATTAGATAAAATAAAAAGTTTAAAAAAAATTAAGTAATTAGAAGAGAAAAATAAATTATTAAAAGAATAATAAAATAATTAAATTGCTTAAATTAAAATTAAAAAAACTAAAAAATAATCTTGATTAAAAATAAAAAAGTAATTTGAAAATATTTTTTATTTATTTAAATTAAAATTTATTTTAATAATTAATAAAATAATTATTTTTTTTAGTATTAAATAAATTAAATATCTAATTTTTATTGATAATTATTAAAAAAATAAATATTTACTTTATATCTCTAACTTTTATCTCTTTCTTGATTTATTATAAGTTAGGATTAATATTTATTTATTAATGATAATTTTTCTTATTTCTTGATAAATTTTATGAATAATTTTTTCTTTATCTAGATATTTTTGAAATATTTAGATATTATTAATTTTAAAAATATAAGATACAATTTTTTTCTTGAGTTTTTTTTAGAATATTTCTAATAGTATTATAATTTTTTAATTTCATAATGAATTTAATATAAATTAATTTTATTTAAAATTATTTGGTTAATAATTATAAATAAGATAAAATATAATATGAATAGTTTTAATTTTATAACTTATAATTATTTTTATTATTTAAAAGTATTTAGATCTGAAGAGAAATTATAGAATGGATAGATCTTATTTATAATAAAAAAATAAATATAAAAAATAAATAAATTAATAATAATTTATTTTTAAAATATATATAGAATGAATTAACTTAATTTATATCTTTAGAAAACTACTAATTATAATTTAATAAATAATAATAATTATAAATATAATAAATTAAATATAAATAATAATAAATAAAGAATGAGTAAAAATAATAAGAAAATATTAATAATATATATGATTAAAAATATTAATAATTTAAATTAATAATTATGATATATATGATAATTATTTACATGATAATATATTAAATCTAATATATTAAATATATAAATAATTATTTGTATATTCAGAATAAAATTAATCTTTATAAAATATAATATAAAAATTAATTTATTATACAAATAATATAAAATAAAGATATAAACTAAAAAGAAATAATTTAATCAAAATTATTACATACCCTCTTATTTAAAGTATAATATTCTCATTATATTTAAGTATATAATTTCTTAAAGATATTAATTTTTTTCATAGTATTTTTCAAGTTCTTAAGTAATTTTCATGTTATATTATAGAGAGAATAACTAAGTTATTTAACAAGATATTGAAATTTATAATAATAAATTCTTTTATCAAGAATATTTTTTATTCTATATTCTTTTTTTTATCTAATATGATAATTACTAGTGATGATTGATATCTGTTGAATTCATTATTTAGATTATATTTTTTTAGAAATAATATATGAAATATTAAATATAATTTTATATTATGTGATAATTACAATTTGTAAATGATAAAAGATATTTTAATAATAATCTTAAAAAGACTAATAAATTTTGATTTAAATTTCTTGATTATTCTTTACTTATTTACTAAAGTATTAATATTATAAGTAAAGAGAAAAACTTTATTTTCAAGATTAAATTTTTTAAATCTTTTATGCTAATTTATATATTTTAACTATTTTTCTTGTGCTTTTAATAATAGATTTTTAATGATCTTTATCATGACATTTTAATATTTCATAAAATCTTGTAAAGCTATAATATTATTTTGAGATGATAAAATATTGATTAATATTTGAGATGTCTGTCTATAATTTAACTCAAAGAATATATATTCAGTTAAAGCATTTTTATTATTATTATAAGTAAATTATATAGTAACTAGATTTTTATCTCATCTATTTTATTGATAGATAATATAAATTTTAAGTATCTTTTTCAAGATTCTATTTAATCTTTTGATTTGACTATCTATCTGAGAGTGAAAAACTATTGATATTACTAATTTTGTACCTAATTATTTAAAGTAATTTTTAAAAGTAATTTATAAATTTAGTATCTCTATCTGATATTATAACTATAGATAAGTTATGTAGCTTGAAGATATTTTTAAAGAATATCTTTATAATATTAGATGTAGTTGTTATTATTATAATAGATATAAAATATATTCTTTTTAATAGCTTATTTATAAATATAATTATAGTATTATATCCAGATTTGATAGTAGATAGCTGAACTATAAATTCATAATGATATATTTCCAATTTTTTTCAGATATAACAAGAGACTAAAATAATTCTGAAGATTATTAATTATTACTTTTATTATGCTGACAAGATTTACAACTGATAATGTATTTATAAATATTTTTATTTATCTTTAACCAATAAAATTATTAAGATACTGCTATATATGTCTTATCTATTCCAATATATCCTGCAATAAGTACATTATAAAATTTAAATAGTATCTTTGCTTTCAAGATTTTATTATTAGATATAGCTAAGTAACTTGTATTCTTCAAATATAATAAATTTTTTTAACTTAAAATGTTTTATCTTAGTCTATTGCTTTGAATTTATATTATTAAAGTTCTTTAATATTTCATAAATTTCTGTAAAATATTATTTTTATTATATTTCTAAATTAACTCTTTTTTATTAACTAAATTAGTAATAATAACTGAAATATTTGCCAGATATAATTGATGAGAAAGTATATCTGTAATCATATTATCTTTATCAAATTTATATTTAACTTCAAAATTACTGACTTATAGAATTTTTAACTAGCAAGTCTATCTCTTGAAAAGATTATATTATATCTTAATATATTCTAAGAAGATATAATCTATAATTATAGTAAACTTTTATTCTTTTAAATATAATTTTCAAAGTCTAATAGTATATACTATTATAAGTAATTCTTTTTTATGAACTAGATAATTTTGTTTAACTAGTAAAAGTTTTCTTAATTCAAAGACTATTAGTTAATTATTCTTGTTCTGATTTTAATTTAACATAACTTTTATAGCAAAATCTAAAATATCTGTAATAACTATAAATAGTAGTTTTAGATTAGGTAATAACAAGACTAATACTGATATGAGATATTATTTTTTATATAAAAATACTATGAGTAATAATATAATTACTAAAAATTCTTTTACAAACTTTTTATAATAACTTGCAAATTCAAGAAATAAGCAAAGTTCTGATATATTAATTAGTATTGGTAAATTTTTAATTGTGATTATTTTTCTTTAATTAAACTGATATGTCATTTGCTAATATGAAATATTCAAAATATTTTATATATTATTATATAATATTATATTTCTTTTACTCGATATATAGTTTATACTTGTAAAATATTTTTAATACTATCTGAAAATATTATATATATTCTTTTTTTATTTTACTATATATCAGAATATTATTCAAATATATGATTACAAATTAATTAAGATAATTATAAAATATATTATTTATAAAAATTATAAAGATAACTGATATATTGATAAAACTAAAAGATAAGATCAAGAATTTATAATATTTATAGTAAGTTTTAAATATTATTTTATATATATTCTCTTCTGTGTTATAAATTTAGTGATATTTAAAATATAAATCTAGTTTAAAAAAATATTTTAAATCTATAAATCTATTTATAAGCTTATTAACTTTGAATAAAAAATGGTGATTCTTGATTGTGATTTTATTCAAAGCTCTATAGTCAATATATAATCTTAATATATCTTCTTTCTTATATATAAAAGAACTAGTGCTTCAAAAAATAAGATACTTGAATAAATAAAATCTTTTTATATTAGATTAATTAATTATTTTTAAGCTTATCTATTTTTATAAAAGAAAATTTATAGATAAATTTGAATTAAAGATAGTTTCTTAATTATTATAATATAATGATAAATAAAGTATTATTTAGTTATAACTAGTTATAACTAGCTATAACTTAAAAATTTTGAAATGATAACATATTATAATAGATAATAAATAAGTATTATATACTTACTATATTATTTCTAGTCTAAATGATAATTTAAATTCTGAAATAAGATTAATTTTGTGATTAATAGCTTTTTTAGATAATAATTATTAGATAAGATTTTAGAAAATATATCTTTATACTTTCTTTTAATTTCTAATACTTCAGATAACAGTTACTTTTCTTAAATTTCTTCTTTATCTTTAATATTATTAAGATATATTGTAAAGAGTTCTATATCTGCTAGTAGATTTGTAATTTATTATCTTGAAATATATGTTAAATTATAATTTGATCCAGATTTTATTTCATTATTAGCTTGAACTTTTATTATTTTTGAATTATAAATAAAGATAATATATTATTTCTCTAATTTATAATTAAATTAACATGAAATAATTAAGATTTACCTAAGATAAGATTATATTTTTGTAACTTCAATACTTATATATTTATTTTATACATTTTATATGTATCTAATTTTAGTTTATTAATCTTTGCTATAATAATAACTATTATCTTTTTATTATCTGCAAGTTTAATAGTTATTGATATAGTTTTCTATAACTTTACATTATTTTTTTATACAAATTTCTTATCAATAAAATTTCTAAAAGTACTATTATATAATAATTTTGATTGAGATATCTTTCTTTAGATCTATTTTAGCTTAGATCTTCATTTTGTACTATCTGTATAATAGATTAGCTTTGTATTATATTTTTAAGAAGATTAATTTCACTCTGGATATATAGATGATCATTATATATTTAATATATCTAAATTTAACACACTGTTATTCAGATGATTATTATATGTATCACAATTATTAATTTAGATTATTAATATTTTTAATTATATTTACTATTAATATTTCTTTATATTTTTATTTATTCTTTTTAATTATTATTTATATTATTATTTATAATTATTTATCACATTATTAATTATTAGATTATGATTAGTTACTCTTCAGAAACATGAATTAAGTTAATTAATTCTGTTTAACTTATATATATTTTATTTATAAATTATTATTAATTTATTCATATTTCATATTTATTTCTTTTCTTATAAATATGATCTGTTTGTTCTGTAAAATAACTTCAGGTCTGAATACTTTTAAATAATAAAAATAATTATAAGTTATAAAATTAAAACTATTTATATCACATTTTATCTTGTTTATAACTATTAACAAAATAATCTTACATTTATAAACTTATATAATTTTCTTATTATTAATTCCAAATTAAATTTAAACTAATAATAAATATTATAATTTTGATTAGCTATTATAATTATATAATACTTATTTATTATTAATCTTTTATTAAGTTATAATTAATTATAATTTAAAATTTATTAATTATAATTATATAATACTTATTAAAAATATTATTACTAATTTAAAAAATAATATAATATTATTTATTTTTAAAAATCTTTTTTAAATTATTTTTCATTTCTAAAAAAATTATTTAATTACTTATTTTTACTTCTTATAATAATATTATTTATATTTATATTGATCTTATTTAATCTTAATTTATTTAATTAATAAAAATTATTTATTTTTATTCAAATTTTATAATTATAATCACTTATTTAATTAGTAAAAATTTTTATTATTAAAATTTATTATATATATTTTATTAATATAATTAAAAATAATAAAAAATTAAAATTATATTTTATTATTTTATTAATAAATTTATAAATCTTATTATTATTATATTTATTATTTATTTATTTTTTTAAAAATATTCTTTTTTAAATAATATTTAATTTAGCTTTTTTAATTAAATATAGTTATTAATATTATTTTTATTATATTTTTTAATAATTAAATATTACAGTGACAACCAAAAGTAGTGACTCAGTAACTAAATTTATTAATAAAATATAGTAAAAATTAAAATTTTCTCTCTATATTAAAATTTATAATTTTATTAAGAAATAA
>CAJVPS010002389.1:0-12459 GCA_910591765.1 Ambispora leptoticha | reverse complement strand
TTAAATTAAAGTATAATAGGATAATTAAAATAGTATAAAAAGTTAATTTAGATTGTTCTTTACTTAATATAAAAAAAATTATAAAGATTGGTTAAAATTTGAATGACTTTTATTAGAAGCAATTATTGATTTTTATATTGATGTACCAATCTTTTTGCACCGGCCCATAATAATTAAATAGAATTAAATATGAATAATAAGTTAAATTAAAAATAAAATTATAAATAAAATAAATTAATTATTATTAACTTCTTATATATCTAATTTAGAAGTAATTATTAATTATATTATATATTATAACTATATCATATTATTATATTACTTTATTATATTACTCATAATAACTAATTAATTATAAAACTCTTGGCTTTAAGATATTTACTTTATAAATTTTTAATTATTATTAATTATAATAATTAATTCTAGATTATTAAACTCAATATATAATTTCATGTAATTATTATTATAAAAATTTTTCAAGACTTATTTATCTAAATTTTAAAGTTTATAAGCATTTTTATTATAAGTTTCATAAATATAGAATTAATAATAATTAATTTAATTTATTTATAATTTTTTTTTAATTTATCTTATTATCTATATTTAGTCTTATTTATTTATTAATTTAGTTATGTGTATTATATTTAATTTATAATTTTATTAAATTAATAATTTTCTAATTAGTTATTATTTATTTTTCTTTCTTTAATTATAATTTTTTTAATATTTTACTAATTTTAATTTCTAATTACTTTGTATTTAATTTAGAAATATTTTTTATAATAATTTCTTTAAGATTTTACTTATTCTTAAATAAATTAGATGAAATATAATGTTAAAAATAATTTGTAATTAGTATAATTAGAAAATATTATATATAGAAAGTTAAAAAATAATTAAGAAAAATAATTAAAATAGTTAATTACAGAGTTAAGAATAGTTAATTAATATTTATTATATATCTTTTTTTATTTTTTTCTTGCTCTAAGAGAGTAATTTTATTAGAAATAAAACTCATATAAATTATCTTATTGAAAAGATAATTAGTTATTATAAAACTTTCAAAAGATAAAAAGTAAATAATTATTATAATATAGTTACTATTATTATTTTAAAATACTTGCATATATATAAACTTAAAATAGTAATAATATTATAAATCTTTATAAGATTTATTTTACAAGAAATATTTTTAATATCTAATTAATAACTTATTCTTTCTTATTAGCTAAAATATATTACTTTTATATATTTTAGAAATTTATAAATAATACTTTAGCTATAATTTTTTGTTATATTCTAAATACTAATTTAATTAATATTATAATACTAATTTTATTATAATATTATTAGTTTAGCTATAATAATTTTGTTATAATATTTATACTTGTATAAATATTTAATAAGGTTATAATATGAATGAATTAATAAATAATAATAAATAATATTCCTAATAAAAATTCACAATAATATATAAAGATTTTGAATTTTAATAATTTTATATATTTTTTATATTTTTAGTAATATATTATAAAATTATATTTGATTTTAACAATAATTTTTTTAGAAATATCTTATTTTTTAAAAATTTATAATAAATTTTCAAGTTAAAATAACTTCATTATGAATTAAATGCCTGGATTTTAGGGAAAAAAAATGCTAATTCATCAAGACATGTTTATTGATTTATAAGTCTAGAATTTTGGATAATAAAATATTAGTCAATAATACATTACACTAAAATAAGAATCTGCGAGAGCTAACAGTATAGATAAATTGCGAGTGTAAATGACAGTTAGTTGGTTAGTTTGATAAAAATTAGAAATCGAACATTATTTATTGTGATGGAGGTGGAGGTTGATTTGGTGGCGGCGGTAATGGTGGGGCAGGACTTGAAGGAGGTGGAGGTGGTGGCGCTTGCTGTTATATTATGATTGAGCAAAGTTCCTTAATTAGTAAAATGAATTTTCCTTAAAATAAAAAGGAATTTTAAATTATACGTACCCATGCACGCGTAGAGGGTGGTGGCGGTGGATATCCTGCTGCTGCTGCCGCCGTTGGATATGCATTATATCCATAAGAAGCAGCGGTACTATAAGCAGCATATCCATAGCTTGTAGCAGTAGTAGGCGCTGCATATGAAGATGCGACCGGGGGATAGGCAGAAGCAGTTGTTATAGGTGCATAAGCTGAAGAACCGGGAGGTGGCATTGGAGGTGGATAAGTTGATTTCACACCAGCCCAAGGTGCATTAGTACTCGTGGGGGTAGTAGGCGATAAGCCTGGTGGGGGAGGCGCAGTTGACAATCCTATTTTCAAAAAATAAATCTTAATTTAGTCGTCAATTTCTATTAATATTATAACAAAGAGAATTATAAAATTACCAGGTGGAGGAGGCACAGCTTGCATTGTAGTCCCTTGCTGCCACGGTGGCAAAGATGAAGATGTTCCAGGTGGAGGTAGTGGTGTTGTTGGTTTTGCCACCCAAGGCGGGGCAGTGACAGAGGTTGGAGAAGGTTGTGCAGCCCACGGAGGTTTAGAAACGCCTGTAGGACCATAATGCCCCTACATAAAAGAAATCAGTTTAGTATCTCTATACAAAAATACATTATCAATTTAATATATAAACTTACAGTCCTCGCCACTTCGCCCGTCTTTGATGCGTCAACACTTTCACCCAATTCGGCCATTAGACTAAGATATTCACTATCCAACTTTTGATCACGTTGCTTAGCTTGTTGCAAAGCTTCAGGATTATTTCGTTCCATACAATCCCTGGCAGTGTGACCATGGCCACCACAAATGCGACAAGTTAGATTGATCGTGAAATTTTGTGTTTCGGAGCATTCATATTTACGATGTCCAGTAGCACCACAATTTGTGCAAATCTGATTTTCATCATCGCGAAGGGTACCATTCAGTGCAGCTAATTCGCGTAATTGTTGACGTTTGAGCTCGTTTTGACCTTCCGGAACGGATGCAGACTATAGATAAGAAACGGTTAATAATTAAAATTTTCAAAAGGTGATTTGATTCATTAACTCTATTTATTCTTACCGTTTCAATTATTTTATTGATCATTTTCACAGCTTTTGCGACTTTTTCTTCGGCATCAGCAGTAACCAAACAATGTAAATCTTCTTCCTGATTCGCACTTGCGGCAGCATCAGTTCTGCTTTTGCCTTCCTTAACACTTCCCCGACCACGAATACTAATTTTAGCACCAGATTCGGATTCCATCTTTTTTAGAGTGTTGCCACGAGGCCCAATTAACAGACCAATAAAATTTATTTCCGGAAATTCCTTTGCAGGGATATAGACTTTATCCTGAACTTTTGTTGGCCGTTTATAATCCGCTGGTGGTTTGAAATCGGGATTTCTTTTAACAGCCTCCTCAATTAAACGATGACGTTCGTCTTCGAGCTTCTTTCTATACCGATATTCTCGAGTGTTTACACGTTTTCCTTGAATATCGTAGATTGGCTCGGGAGATGGAGATCTAAATCAAAGTTAATTGAGAAATTATTGATAAAATTTCGATAACATCTATACACATTAGGGAAATGATGACTATACCTTTCACGTTCTGGCGGAACATAATCCCCCGTCCTCAATTTCCTTCCAATTTCTTCCAATCTCATATGCACTGATGAAATTCACGTTAGTACTAAGCACTTGTATATAATTTATTTGTAGGAGATATATGAATTTCACTTACAAAGATATGTATCCAGTTGCTCTTTAGTCATATTAGCAGTGATGGCAGTTGGCAGTCCCGGGATATTCACCTTCGATTCTTCACCACCCCACCGACTACGTCTTTTTCGCTTTCGGTCTTCAGTTCCATCTGAAATGATTCCAGTTAGTGTTGAAGAGAGGAAAACGGTAATTTGTATAATTATCGATGATGATGAGCAGTTAGATTGTTAAAATTTGAGATGCACACGAGAGTTAGGATAAAAATAAGATGATGAAGGGCAAACGCAATTTTAGATGCTGTGTTAGTAATCAATTTCTCAATAGAAAAAAAGTAAAGATAGTAAATAGTTTTTTTGTCCTGTCATAGCTGTAACCAACAAGCGAAAGTCAGTCACAACGAGAGCAGTTAAACTAAACAGGGAAAGCAAACAAATTATATAATTGATCTGTTATGTATATTAATAATTAATGATGATACGGCAATGGTGCCATAATATGCGAGCTAATGAACAAATTAATAAGTAGAAAAATGCTGCGCCGTAGGATATTAAGCATAAAAGGAAATACTTAAAACCTGAACGCAGAATTATACCTGTTTGTTGGTCTTCCGATTCTGATTTCACTCTTTTCAAAGAGTTCATACCCACGTTATTACTGTTAAACTCCGTACTTGATTGATTTTTGTCCCGCTGTTCATACGGCTCAGACTTGACATATGTCTCCGAGGCTGGATAAGGATTCGTAGCAGAGACGTTATAATTATAGTTACTATTGTTATTATTGTTACTGCTGGTATTGTTGTTGTTTTGTTCCCAAGACTCATAGTTTTCAGTTTTAATTTCTGGTTCGTCAGAAGTTGAGCTTCCGATCCTTCGCTTGCCAAGCGGAATGTTATTAGTACCGGTGATTGAAGGTTGCTTCCACATTGGTTCAAGTGGACTAATGTCAAGAAATTATCGATTGATATGGTAAAAAAACTTTATATACTTTTTCACGTGCAAGTAACACTCATGTGATTTGTGTTCTGGGGATTGAATTTCTGCAAGTTTCAAATGATAGTTTTGAAGAATCTTTTCGTAAAGTTATTCAATACGGATCATTTTCTTCTAGTAAGAAGTCTGATTTTATCTTGACATTATAAACAGCTACATAATACAAATATACCGTGGGAATCAAAAATAATACAATACTTGAGTTTTTACTAACTACTTAATAAGTTTTTTAAATTTTGCTAACATTTTTTTATTTTTGATTCAAATTAGAATTTTAATAATAATTAGTAAAAATTAATATACAATTAGATCAATTCTTTCTTTTTTTATTAATTAACTTAGTTCACTGTATAATTAATATAATTAATTATATTAAGCAAAAATAAAATTTGAATCATAAGAATCTTGCATTGAAATTTCATATATGTTTCATGCTTATTTTCTCTGAATAACAGATGAATTAGACATATGATACAGATTTTAACAATATTCAGATATAATATATTATTGATCACCTCTCTAAAGTCACATTTCTCTAAATGCATCTTTTTGAAATACATATCTCCTTAAAATGCATCTTTGGTTCTGCATTGATTATACATACATTAAGCATTTTAAGAATTTAGATTGTTTATTGAATTTTAAAAGTGTCCGGGATTATAACTTATTCAAACTTTGTTTTTAACAATGAAAAAAAGAAGGAATCACTTTTTGGCTTTAAATAATAATATTTTTTTATATGTGCATATTCTCTTGTAAAAAGCATCCTACGTGTCATTCTCATCTTATAAATGACAATTAGAACAAATTTTACTAACGCTAACGGTGTCATTTATTTTAATAAGAAATGTTTATTGAGATCTTTTGTTTATAACGATAACGATAAGTGTTATAAGAAAGTCAATCTACGATTCTATAGTCATTCAGGAACAAACAATTTGACTATTTTTATTAGTTGTGTATATATACAATGTAATATAAATAATTACAAATTCCTTCCAAACGTGGAATCTAATTTTAAGGGATTAATGAGTTGGCTGACGTTTGATTAACAGCTTAAAAGTGCATTAAACTATAACGGAGCATATTTTCGTTGGCAAATATATATATATATATCGAGAAAGGGATATATATATATAGACTATAAACTGTGTGTATACAAGGCTACGAGATGTCACAAAACATTTTCCATTAGAGTACAAAGTGCTTTTTTATGTATACATTTTTTTTTAAATACATCTTTCATTAGAGCAAGCTCAATAGCAGCATTCTTTAGAAGTCTCGTAGCTTTTTTACTTGGGATACAAAGGTAAACGTCTATAAAAGATAGCTCTCTTTGTGAGACTGCACCTATTTTTTTTAAACTTAATAAAATTGTTACATTTTCCACTCTTCATTCACATAGTGTCAAAATAAAAACCTTTTCACATTAAATAAAAATGTGGGCCTGTTTCTATAAAACCTGTCCGTGTTTACCGCGTCGAGTAGATACACAGCCTCCCTTTAACGGTTACTCGTATGATGAAGCGGACGATGACGTGGGACTTGAAAGCTTGCTGTCACAAAACGATCCCAATTACATATCAGCAGTTTTGACACGTACACCATTTCAAAGAGCGACAACAAACACGCAAGGTTATTTGCGGGTGAGCACCATGAGTCCAGACGAGAATATTAGTGGTGCTGCTTCCGATCGTGGTAGCGTTTTGCTGGACGACGAAGCTACCATACAAACACAAGACGCACAATATCTTCCTGATGAACAAATTAGTAAATTGACCGAACTTAATAGTGAACAGGTACGCACACACATATCATCTAGGGAAATTGATGAATTAAATTTTGTTTGTTCAAAGTTGTAGCATTTGATTATAATTTTATCATTCATGAATAAACAATTTCGTGGATTAGTCAAAATATGATCTTCTTACGGATGACCAACTTGCTGCCCAAGAGGAAGAAGTAAGACGTGAAGAAGAAGAAGAGATTGAAAGAAAACGACAAGCTGGTATTCAAGCAGGAATTGCGAAAGGGCTGATTCCAGTAAACGGAGCAAATGGACATAATAAGAACACATTCTTCACTATTACCGATGAAGACGAAGAAGTTGAAACAGATGAATTTGGAAATCCGTCTGGAACAATATATGATGCAAAAAAATATAATACCACAACAACCCTCGAATTATCGTCAACCAATATCTCTGGTACTATGACAAGTCAGGATGGTACTACTGTAATTACAACCAATAATTTCACAACACCGACATCTCGAAAATCTGAAGAACAATCTATTTTAAATAAACCGCGTAATCCACCGCAACGTTTATTTTCCTCGGAAATAGAAGATTATGAACATGTAGATGAAAATATTGATTCGTAAGTATTTTTTTTTTTCTTACTTATGGGAGAATATTATTGTAAAATAAGTTTTGGATTAAATAAAAATAATTATCACAATATCCATATTCAAAAATATTATATATGTATATATACGATAATTATTGATAAAAATAAATAACTAAAAATAAAACACAATTATTGCTATAATAAAATGTATACAATACAAATAAAAAAAACTACTGAAAAATATAATACTGACTATAGGCCGCCCACCAATTCCAAAGATCAACCGCCGATTTTGCCGGAAACTCCTCTGGTTCCTCCGTTGTCCGTTACCATTCAAAACGAAGCATAATACGTCATCACCAACAAAAGATGGAAGACTATTCACCATTTTCAGCAAGTATACTAAATCCTAACGAATATGGGAGTGAGAATGAGGATAATAACAATATTGGTAGTAGTAATGATAGTCCAGTTCTGGGAGATGACGAAATATATCACCCTTTTCTACACATTATACCCGATTTATCTGACACAGTGGGTTTTTTTCTCTCGGGTCTGACAAGCTTAAGAGATTACAACAATAGAACAGATCAAGAACAAGAAGGAAATGATCTTGAAGACTTGGGTAGAAAAAATAGAATTTTATAAGGAGGATTATACACGTGTCAATAGACATTTACAAAAATCTATGTAATTAAGATTTATTTTTAATATAGACGGACAATAATCCTCTTTTTAATAATTTCATTTATGTATTCTCCCTTGACAATCATTATTGTTTTAATAATTGTATTTATTTTAATTAATTAATTAATTATTTATGATCAATCTTATTATCTTTTTTTTTACAAATTATATACGCACACATTCCTCATTTTTTATCCTTTATCCTCTTCTCTACTCTACCTTATTTCCAATCGTAACCACCACTATTTATCCATATATATCATCATCTTACTGAATTTTGGTAGCATAGAATTCCATCTTTTTTGGACCATGACAAAAAAATGTAGTTAATTTTTCTTTGGGATGGGATAGACGTGATGCGATTTGTGAAAAAAGAGCGGACAAAAAAAAAGTTTTGTCATCTATTTGATTTGATGATGAATTTTTTGTTGTATTATTATTTTACTTTTTATATATCTATGTGATTTTACTTCAACCTTTCTCTTTTTCTCATTTACTTTATGATTGTCAGAGAAAAAGTGTAGAAATGATTCTATGTGTATATGAATAAAGTTTTATCAATGCTATGTATATGCTATTTACATGCGCGTCTTCATGCATTTACATGGGTTACACATACGTTTAAAAAACCACGGGTTTAATTAATTCTCTGTGTTTTGGTATCGGTATTTTCATCAACCGGAGAATATATTCCACAAATTTCACGTGACATTCCAAACAAGTAAAGAGAATGTCGTCAAACACCTACTGTAACGAAATGGAACAATAGAACCGAAATCAACACATCATCATCGTAATCGCCATCTTGCATAGTTGTGCTTAATTTTATCAGACGCAGCACCACAAGACCCATATACTTTTTTCTTTGCTTCGCCTTTAAAAAAAATAATAGGTATAGTGACAATAAAAAAATATATATTATTAGCAGTGAAAGTATCCGCCACTTATCAAAATAATTATATTACATCTAGATAGATAAATAGATATATATATATATATATATATATATATATGTCATTTGCATATTTATTATTACATATAAGACATACAATCACATATATACATATACACTTTGGTGGTGTTAGTCAACTCGCGCAGAAAAAGTATAGAATTTGACCATTTAATTTGATAGTCTATATATATATATATATAAATAAAAAAAGAGAAGCCGAAAAGGTGTTGTTAAATAATTTATATTATAGCAACCGTGTAATTAATAATAATAAAAGTTTATAATAATAGTGATTAAACAAGAAGAATGTCGCGGACATCGGTGCAACCACAGTCACCGCCACCATCGCATTCTCATCCCCTAAATTCAGATAATACTTATCCTGATACTAATACTTCAAAAAGCACAAAAACATCAACAACGGTACCTGAGCAAATGGTCGTTAAGCAAGAACCAGACCTAGGCGACTTTGGAAGTCCCATCTGGCAATATCTCGAAATACAGAAAGAAAAGTGGAAGAATTCTTCTTGTAATTCAAATTCCAAAACGACAAATAAGACACAAAGTAAAACCGCCACCACTTCCACAACGACAACTCTCGTTGATCTCTCGGACGTATTGAACTCCGGTTCCCCGATTATTAATGGCAACACAAGTAATAATAAAAGTAATAAAAATCTCATTAAACAACCTCCTCTCTTACCTCATTCCTCATCCTCTGAATATTCATCGGAGGAAGAATTATTACTTGCTGGTCATCATCATCTTCTTCATAACACGCCCAAAGTTGTTATGCAACAGGCGAAAAAGAAGAAAGTAACATTCTTGGTTCTCCAACCTAATACCAATAAATCGAACGATAAAAAGACTTTGAAAAAGAAATCCTCTAAAGCCAAGGTAAGGATTTCTTCGAGCATTAAGGAGAAATCGGTATGTTTTCATGTGATCTTTATCTTCTTCAAATAATTTCTTGAATAGAATGAACGCTAAATGAATGATTTATATCTCGATATAAATTTTCAATGTAAATAGAATCATGATGCCAAAGACATCCATTTTGAAGATCAATTGACCAAGGAAATTATACCGAATAACAATGGCGGTAATAATAATGTCCTCGGAAGGGAGAAACTAGCGACACCAATAAAGCAGAGGATACCAATTCCGATCTCGATTTCTACGGATCCAATTCACGTTTTCGTTGATAATTCCAACATTTTGGTGGGATTCCTGGCATATTGTCGTGAAAAGAAAATCGCTCAGATTAATGCTCATGGTGTGGAATCAGTATCACATTCAAATCCTAGACCACAAATAGATTATGAAGCTTTATTTACGATTCTTGAGCGAGGAAGGAAAACTGAACGCAAAATTTTAGTTGCCTCTTCCCCATTGTATCAAAGTCTTGAAATAGCTGAAAATGGGGGATACGAGGTCTCGGTGCTTCGTCGTGTGAAAAGGCCTATTGATAAGCTTATTGATCCTACAATCAATGAAGATTCGGTTTCGAATACTTTTCATAAGCAAGAATTACAACAGCCACAAAAACCACCACGCATGGCTGCTGCAAAATCAAACGAGATGGAAAAAGAACAATGCGTCGATGAGCTTCTCCATCTTAAGATTTTGGAGTCCTTACTCGACTACTCTGCACCAACCACTTTAGTCCTGGCCAGCGGTGATGGTAAAGATTCAGAGTATTTTCAGGGAGGGTTCCACAAATGTGTGGTGAGAGCCTTGGAGCGAGGATGGAAGGTCGAGGTTATCAGTTGGCAACGTCAATTAAGCCATAATTTCTTGGACAAAAAGTTCTTGAAAAAGTGGGAGGGTCGTTATTATGTTGTCTTTTTGGATTGGTTCGCAAAAGAACTTGGAAGCGAATTCTAAATCTAAATCGCCGTCATCTTTTTAAATTTTTGCATAAATGGCTTAAATAATTTATTCATTCATGTTGTGGGAAGGACTCGTTCAGTTGTCTTTGAACGAAACATTTTCAATTTCGACAACGAAGCAGAATATGACGACGAGATTCATTATTGGACATTTTTATCCTCATCTCTTTTGTATATCAATTAATACTTATAAAATAATGCATTCCTGCATACATAATACCAAAAAAAAAATTGGACTCTGAATTCCGGATTTCTTTATACCTTTTTTTTTATATAGATTGCACATATCTTTTATTCTACTTCTTCACTTTCTCCTATCCTTTACTCTTTGCATTTGCTCTACAAGAAATCCTTTTTCATTTTTATATATATGAATCAATATATAAAAATTTCCATTAATCTAAATTCCATTAATCTTTTCTTTTGTATAATTTTTTTTAATTGTGATAGAAAACATCATCAATTTTTTTTTCTCCTGTCTTCACATCATCATTCCTTCTAACAGTATGTTGTTATTCTGATCATTAGAAACCATCTTCAATCAATCTTCACAAATTATAAATTTTCAGTATAATAGTAATGATAATACTATCCTTTATTGGTATAAACAGAAACCTGTAAATAAATTCAAGAAATAATTTTACCCTTTAATAATAAGTGTGTAACAAAAAAAAACCGGATATTTTTTTATGCGACGTAAACGTTTGTTTTCTGGGAGATGTAAAATGGAACATAAACATGATAATCAGGAGTATATTTGACCGTTGTTTACAACCCTGATTCTTAACATAACTTTTATTTAATATACAGACACAATGCCCGCTTCTGAGCAAGAAACATAACGTCAATGTACATCACATTTGTGGAATGAGGGTATTCGCAATGGCCAATAAATTCATCGCCAAACAAACATCCCCCTTTCCACCGTTTATGATAACATAAAAAAAATTAAAGAAAAAGGAACAGCGGATCACGCGCGAGGAAATGGTCGTCCCAGGAAAATAACCGGCAGAAACTCCAAGATAATCGGACAGTCAATACGCAGAAATGACTCAATATCCACGCGAACTTTAGCTCGTAAAGTGTCAAATACGGGTGTTGATGTGTCGCACATGACAATTTCGAGGCACCTGACCACTTATGGGTACTCGAAAGCATCGCCTAAAGCAACTCAACTCTCTTGCAAAATCATTTTTATAAGGTTCGAAATAGTAGAAGTAACATGGTTCCCATTTCTAATCATAGTTTTGAGTGCTCCGATAGTTATTGTTGGATTAACATTACCAAGTTCAAAAATTCCACCACCATTGATACGAAAATTGATATTATTAGCCATTTCTGTGTTTCCTATTATGAAAAACCCCCATAGTTAGTGAAACGTTATTCTCATAAAAGAAAAAGTAAAAAGTGCATTATGTCCTGAAGCGCAAAGTCTTCAACTTATAGCATATTCAATAAACAATACATTACTTGAGAATAAATTGCTTATTACTAGCCTGCCCCACGATCTAAAACCTGTTTATTTATACTGCCTCATTCTATTAGAATTGAAAACCCTGCTAAAAAGAAATTACACGATTAGTAATTACGTTACCCTAACAATGCCAGATCCCACCAACTCCTTAAGTTCCAAATACTAAATATATTTTGCCATTTTTCATTTTTCTGGTGAAATTAAACCTCAGTTTCAACGATCGTTTAAAATAGGCTAGATCTTGACGATCTCGGAGATGGCAAGTTCCTGAATTTTGACAAAACTACGAATGCGGGTGACAAAAAAATCACGACTTTATAACCTTATAGCTGACGCATATAGAGGTCCACTAAAGCAGGGTAGTTTCACGTGATTTAGAGATTCAAGCAGGATTCACTCAATCCTGATCATGTGA
>CAJVPS010002388.1:0-12461 GCA_910591765.1 Ambispora leptoticha | reverse complement strand
CTATGAAGCTTTTTTCTGCTCTCTAATAAAGAAGATTCTTTGCAAAATTTTACTGTATCTTCTCAATATAATCTAAACGCTGGCCTTAACATTAATCTTTAATTCCTAATCAAAATGCTATTAATATTGATTTACCCTAAAAAGTCATGTGACCGACAAATTTTTGACGTGGCTAGGGTATTACAATAGCGATAGTTACTAACCGATATCGTAAATGCCCATCCCATACATAAATTATACGTTCACCAATTAAGGCATTTGTACTCAATAAATAATAACAACTTTGGTATGGTTGTATACGAAATTATAATAAGTGAACGACCATTTGGTGAGCGAAGTCTTGATTATTATCTTGTATATGACATCTATAAAGGAATGCGACCTGTAATTCCAAATATTATCCCCAGATTTTACAAATTTATTATTGAAAAATGTTGGGATCCTATTCCAGCAAATAGACCTACTGCTGAGGAACTTGAACACTTTATCTGGTCTATCTCCGATCCAACCGATCCAAGTGACAACTTTAACAAGCGGAAACTGAATTCTTTGCATTTTCAGTATTACAGTTCCTTAGAATGTCCTAAAACGGATGAAGAGAACAAAAATGCATTTCTACCATTATAGAGAAATTCACCAAATGCAGTTTACACCAGTCGAATCTTTATTTCAAAATCAATTTCAATTCTTTAGGTTCTACAAGTATTCGTTTATTTGTTCCGAATGAAGGTAAATTAAACATTTGATATTCTTTTTATCAATTTCTTTATTAATCCTTTAATAAAAACAGAATTCGAAATTAGTATACCGCACGAAATTGAGGATAATAAGAAAACTAACAAATCGATGAAAACACCAAAGCAAATAAAACTATTGAAGAGTTTTAGAACAATATTCTGTTTCATTAAAAAATAATTTGTTGCTTATTTTTTACTTTAATATTAATAAAAAATTTAATTGCTATTTTGCATATGACGTCCCCTCGGCACACACATATTCACCGGGTCTGTCAAATCAACAAGATGTGTTTATGACTAATATGTATTTTTATACACTAGCTGAGAAAGGAAACATCAAAAATGGCTCAGTAATAATAATGTAAATATTTTGGTCAACATGTGCTTGCTTTATAACAAACTTTCATTTATATAATAAATTCATTCATGTAATTGTGAAATATAGGTATCAGATCTATTCAAAAAAGACAAACTCTTAGTTCTTGTGCATCTCGGTGGCCATTGAGTACGTGCTGTGATCAATTTAAATGAAAAAACAATAAGTGTGTATGACTCCGGTGCATGATTTGGTGGAACTCAATCCATTGGACCGGTAAGTTAGTTCGTTTCTTTCATTAAAAACTTGATAATTAAACTGATTTGTCTGCTGTAATTTCAGAATCTCTTGAAGTTCATGGAGTTCTAAAAAAACAACAGACAGACTGGGACGAATGGACAGTCAACTTGTTCCCACCAAACGGTTACGACCGTGACATGTATACAATGTTGTTTGCTGACTATATAAACGAGCAGTGAGAATTTGACTTTGATAATTTTGATATGTCAATTTATCGAAATCATATAAAGTATGAAATGGTAAGGAGGCTGTTGATAGGTGAATCAGACAAGTTATCAGGTTCATTTTTGATCAGCAAAATTATATATATATATAGATATATCAGGTGTGGATGGGTGAACATTGTTCAAATATTAATTGAAAAAATTGATTAAGGTTTGATTTTTTAATAAATATGATATTATGTAAAAAAAAATCTTTTTGTACTAAAATGGCAAAATGTATTGGTATACACGCGATACCTGTAACGATATACATGTACATGTATAATGATGCGAATTGGCATGAAAATATTTTCGTTATACATGATACAGTCGCCGCACAAAGTAACGCCCGATTTGCATGTGTAACAACATAGGTAAATATATCGATATGTGTCGTTTTTTGTTATTTTTGACCTTAATTTTTTTTCTTATTTTCTTATTTTACTTTTAAACATACACTAGGCGAAATTTTTTTAGGTGTAAATATGATACCTGTCATACCAGTAGACCATCTTTGACAAGAAAAATTTGACGTAACCTGGTAAGAGTATAATGGTCTCTTGCCAAGTACATACAAAAGAAACAGGAAAAATAAAAATTTACCACTGTCTGAGAGACCATAAGCTCATAACCATCAAGAAAAAAATGTATATATGCAAGAAGCTAAAAAAGACATCCTGAGCCATTTCATGATATTGGTAAAAAAAATCTGTGCAAAAATTTACCCGAAGATTCTCTAAGGTAATTTGATCACTTTTCATAATACAATTTGTTTGTTGCAACTTACTTGACGCTGATTTACTCTATTTGAATTTATTTCATTTTTTTCCCTAATGTAGATCAAGTTTTATTTTTTTTTGATCATGTGCTTTCAAATATGTTGTAACCTGATGATAGTGTAATGGTCTCTTGTCAAGTACAAAAGAGACAGAAAAAACAAAAATTTATCACTGTCTGGGAGAATATAGGCTTTTAAAAACCAAGAAAAAAATTTACCTATACAAGAAGCAAAAAAAGACTGAGCCATTTCACAACATTGGTAATAAAAAATTTATGCGAAAGCTTGTCTGAAGATTCTCTAAGGTAATTTGGCCCTTTTGCTTAATATAATTTGTTTATTGATTTGAGAGAACATGATGTTTCAAAAAAATAAAACTTGATCTACATTAGGGAAAGAAGCCATGATAGAATCAAATAGAGAAATCAATGGATATTGTGTTCTCATGACCCAAACTTCATAGAAATGTCTCCAAGTCATTGGGGAACAATATTCTAAAGTGCATAAAATCGCAAAAAAGCTCAAGACTACTCTGAAGGAAATTTGATGTTTTGGCTTTTGAGGAGGTTGTAGGCTGAATGTCTTGAGAAATCAAAGTGATATTAGAGCCATATGAAGAGCTAATAATGTATTAGCTAATGGTAAAAAATATTTTTATATTCATAAGACGGAAATAAAATAAATCCGAAATTTTATTTTTTAAAAAAATCGGGCTTTACTTTCTGAATAATATTGGCACGGGATCAGATTTCGTGATTAGTGAAATTAGCATTAAATTTTACCCCTTAAAATCACATGATCTGAAACTTTGCCGTGGTTTACGGCCCAGGGTGTAGAATCGATTTTCCGAAAATTTCAGTTTTCCGACTTTATCACATGAACGGATAATCTATTCTACACTCCCAAACACGCAATCGAATACCCAAATATTTGATTTGAGCACTCCGGGTGGGTCGGAATCACATGAGCAAACGATATAGTTTTCAATAACAAACACTTTTTACCATGTAATGATAACGATAATACGTACATGTACATGTATTAAAAATGAGCGACATTTCACTTCCACCAGAAATCTTGCGACAAATCGTAACAATTTTTGAAGACGACTACAAAACGCTTTACTCTTGTTTATTGGTCAATAGATACTGGTGTTGTAATGTGGTACCGATACTTTGGCGAAAAATGCCGGATAATTTTCCACGGATAGCAACGTCATCGTGGGCTTATAAATTCATCCAAGCATATATCAATTGCTTGAGCACAGATACTCGTGCGCAATTGGGGTTGACGGAATCTGACCAGCAAAAAGAATCATCGGTTCTTTTGTATCCTACTTATCTCAAAGTGCTTGATTTTCAAAGGCTCTCGGACGCAATTGTGAGTTGGTGTATAAAATTGAATAGAAATATTTATGATAAAAAAACACGAAGAGGTAAATAATTTTTTGATAACGAGTTTATTAATTCAAATAACTAAACTTTTTACCTGTATTTGACATTAATAGGATCACATTATGGAGAAAGTGAAAAAAAGTTAAAATTTCTTGAAGTAATCGTTAAGCTCTTGCATACAAGTAAAGCACGAATTCAAAAGGTGATATTCGTGTTGTCAAAACCTATCAATGTAGTCGAAAAACAACCATTCTTACGAATAGTCACCAATCTTGTCGAACAATCTCAAACCGAAGACAGTCTATTAGGCAAACTACGCGAAGTTCATTTCTCTCAATACGTTTTTATGATTCAAGAGGTATTCAAACTGTTCGCACGACACTGTAACAATTTTCAGTGTCTCAAGCTCAAAAATATAGTGCTCAATAAACGAGCGCGACGACCAATCGAAGGACTACTCCAATTAATTCAAGCGGCAGCACCAAATTTAAAAGAAATTACATGTGATCAATTCGGTAGACACTTTATGAACAATAATCTTGAAATTTGGCCGCATATCTCATCTCAATTGTCGGTCAGTCTCCGAAAAATCACTATTATACCGGCATGGTTATCGAATGTTGATTATTTGGATTTTCTTTTGCAGTTTAAAAACCTGGAAACTTTAGAAATTATTGGCGCTCATGAAAGGCGATATATAACATCTGCTTACGAATCGAAGCGCTTCCCGTCTCTGAAAAACTTTATCCACAGAAATAGTTCGAAGGATATTTATTCAAATATTGATCTTTATTTTATTATTTTGAGCCTATCACAAAATACTTTGCAATCGTTGATACTTGATTCTATAGTATTTGCTCACAACCAAAGGTTCCTCAATCATTTGCAATCATTAGTAACGTTAACAGAGCTAACCATCAAAATTGATGAAGAAGTACACTGCCTGCAGAATTTTCTTCAATCTCTTGAACAACTGCACACTCTGAAATTCCTAAGGATCAACGGCATAGAAAGAAATGATCCCCCAGTCAAATTCAACACACCAAGGCTTTTTCCGGCGGTCCTGACACAATTTGAACTTTCAACTCGTTTTGTTTTCACGGTGGATTCTTTTACCGCTTTTCTCGGATATTTTGAAAAGTTACCGAGACTCATTATGTTTACCGTGTATCCCCCCACCGAGAAGAGGCTTCTTGATGTAATGAAAAATCTGGCACTTGGTCGCGGTGAAACTATCCATGGTTTTGGATGTAGTCATATTGATAATGGATGGAAATTGATCTGGATTTCTTTAGATTGATAAATGCATTTTGCAATAAATTCTTGAATAATACTTATCAGTGAAATCGAGTATATTCTTATTAACAGATTCTGTATTTACCTTTAACTATTGTTGTGTCAAAGGAAATTTTTTAGAAAAAGTATTTTCGGATATCATGTTTTCTAGAGTATCAATTACATTCTCGGCTCGATTTAACAATTACCATTACGATCCTTTACCCAGATCACCACCACAAGCTTTGGCTGTATTCTATTTCATTTTAATAACATATTTCTTAATTTCTCGTATCATTATATCAATTATTGAACACTTTGTATAGATATATTTATTATATAGTGCAGTTCGACCTCCATAAGGGAACCCTCTCACCAACAACAACATACATATGCCTTTATATAATAGAATGTTTTTTTAGAGCCTTTATAAAAGATTGCCCTAATAGATCTCTTTATAAACTAACGCTGATAATGCAATGATCATATTTAGAATTAAACATTGCAGATGAAAAGTCAAAGGTTACGGCGGCGTGGTGGATTTAACACTTATTTTTATTTTTAGTTTATCAAATACAGTATTTCTCCATATAGATTACAATAATAGAACAGGAGAGTTAAGATAGCATCCTAGATTGAGTGGCAGTGGCTTAGCATAAGATTTTATTTAAACTTAAAGTATATTATTATCATGTTAACTCTGAAGTGTTTATTGTTCATGTTATATAAAGAATAAACCAAGATGAGACGATTGTTATGCTTGCGATTACTTTGATTTAATAAATCCATATTATGCTATACTCTTATTTACTGTATTCTTATTCCGGGAAGAAGTTGGAATTTGTTTGACAATTAAGTTATTGAAATATGTTGAGTAGTACATGGAATAAGAGTCCGAATAATAATTATTCATACATGTACCGTTAATTGAGGTAGGTATAATTGCTAATGCTAACTGACACACAGAAAAGGTATGCTGAAATCATCAAAGTATAAGTATAAAAATGGTTTCGGATTTGCTCTCGGATTCATTAATATTTTTTCCTTTAAAAAATGATTAAAAAAAAATTTAAGGTTAAAAACTGCAATCTAACGCGTGATTTGTTATTTATGCGGTGGTTATTACAACTCTAAACCCAAAATATAAAAGACGACCAAAACTAGTTCTGAAAAATTGCAAATTTTTCATTGTATAACTAAGAACAGATCATGCATTCGAAATATTTGAGGAAACTTTAAAAAGATTTCGTCATAAAAATGTTTTTAATTTCTTAAATTAGCGGTGGTGGTTCTGCTAAAAAAAGTTCTTATTAAGTCATATATTTTCTATAGAGATGCCATGCTTTTTATAACGAACTAATATAAAATTTAAAAATTCATATTTTCAATATGTGTCAAAATATTATTAAATAAAAATCCAGATAAAATTTAAATTGTAATTTGATATATTTTGCACATGTTGATAGCTTTCGGTTGACCTTCTAACGCTGCCTGCCTCAAATAGTGTACGCCTTTTTCTACATTTCGAATTACTCCATTTCCATAGTAATACATGTTTCCAACGTTATACATAGCAGTCGAGTTTCCATTATTTGCGGATCTCTCGAAATATATCACAGCCTCTTTTCTATTTTTTTCAACACCTTCCCCCTTCCATAGACAATGACCATAACAAAGTTGAGCCTCAGGTAAATCCATATCAGTTACTTCTTTGAAATATCGTGCAGCTCGCATTATTGCAATTCTTTGTTGTTCGCTAGTTCGTTGTTCATCTAAGCAATTGTAATATAAGTAGTATCCGACCCAGTATTTTGCAGTTGAATCGCCTAAATTAGCATATTTGCGAAATATATCATAAGCTGTTTTACGATCACCATACTTCGTTTTATGCATATTGATACCATCTTGAACAGTTTGAAAGACCGGCCTTGGGGTTGGCATCGGAAGAATATGTTGTTGAGCAGCTGGAAAATTTTTTTTAGAAAGATCAAACAGTTCTGTAAATATATATGAAAGAGGTGGGCGATCCGTGGGGTAAAAGCTTGTAGCTGATTAAACATTAGAGAAATAATATGTTAGGCTTTATTATTAATAAATATCAATAATCTCAAGTTATCTTTATTGACTATCTCTACCCATTCCACTGGAACTCGTAATGGCAAAGAAAATGGTTCTCGTTTATCTTCAATAATCATCTGACGAATTCCTACAATATCATGTTTAATATGCTGAAATGGGCTCTTATGTTCAGCTATTTCCCAAAGGAGCACTCCAAAACTATAAAATAAATTCAATAAGAAAAAAGCCTATATACAATTGCTGATAGTGAAATTTTTTTACCTATACATTTCACATTTAAAATCATATGAATATACACTACTTTTAAGCTTCTCTGGTGCCATGTATGGAATAATATCAACAGCTCTCTCAAAAATATTTCTTCTGGTGGCATCTCCTAAACCACGACTTAAAGCAAAATTTCCGATTTTTGCTGTATACTGCGAATTGTCTTTTGTAATAAGAATATTTTGACTGCGAATATCATGATGTAGAATTGCAACACTTCTTAAATAATTTAATCCTCTAGAGATGTCTAACGCAAATTGTATTTGTAGACTCCAATCCAATCTATGCTTCTGGTAAAATTCTTTCAAATTTGATTCAATAGCCCCTTCGGTCACCAGAACAATTTCTTTCGGATAAAGTATAATTCCGTGAAACACAATTATATTTTCTGATCCTAACTTTTTAAGGATTGCGACTTCCTTTTTAAGATTATCTTTAGTCTCTTGATCAACGTCAACTTTTTTGAATGTGACTAACTCGAATGGTGACGTTAATTTTCGATACTGTAGCACTTCGTCTTTCGCTCCCGTATAATGAAAGTTTTGGGGATCGAGCGCTGCGTTTTCGAGTACATCATTAAAAAGCTCAATATTTTTTTTTCTCTGAAAAAGTTTATTCAGAGTAGCAACAGTTCCTACTCCTTGCAAAATCTTTTGTCCATCTGCGATACCACCACCGATATCTCTAATATACTAATCAAGCATTCAATAAATAAAATATATTAATATCAATTATTTAGTGTTATTATTAATTATAATAAAATTACATTACTTTTTCCATATCACACATATCCAGTTTTATAGCATTGTCGTCTTCAATTTTTTGATCTTCTTTCTGTAACCCTATAGTAAGTGCTTCCTTGGTCCTTTCAAATTCAGTAATAAGGCTATGAAATTTTCTATCGATTGAAAATTCGGGGCCTCGAAATTCATTATAGTATTTAATAACACCTTGCAACTGCGAAATAACAATGACAAAATTTTGAATTTTTTCAATTACTTTAACAAATCCTTGAAAAATCGGGTAATTATTGCTATCATCAAAAAACCAACTGTAATTATTTTTTAGTTGACGCAAAGTTTTCACTTCGCCTGCAGCCTTATTAATACGTTTAAGCAATACACTGCAAATTCTTCTATGATGTTCGGCCTGTTCGTAACATTCTCCAATTTTATCCGCATATTTTTGGACGTCTTTTATCAATGGTTCGAATATTTTAAACTCTGTTCGTGTGGTTGGTATATTTGGTGCTGCATCACCACCTCTCTCAACCTCCATCAGATCGTCTGTCGCATGATATTCATCACTCGGAGGATTCAAATTCTGTATATTCATTATTCTATGAATTCAGAAATTTTATTAGCAGGAAAGAAAATTTCGTTGCGTTTGAAACTTAGCAACAAAGAGAAATCGTCTTATAGTAGTGAAAAAATTTTCGTGAGTAAATAAATGTAGACGGCTATTAAAAATACGTAAACTAACTCTAGTTGTGAACTCCACAATCAAACCATTTTGTTAGAACATGTACATTTATCATTGTGTAAACTCACAAGTACAATGATAACACGTTCAATACATGTATAGCTAATGTATCACATTGCACAAGATTATAATATGTATTTAAATAAATATATTTTTACAGAACAGAAAGTTTCATTATACATTATATGCATTAAAATGTACACTTAACTTTTTAACCTATCGACAATACACAAACAAATCTGTAAAGTTTCGTTCAATTTTTTAACGGGGATAATTATATGAATTCAAGCGCAGTTTCAACATAAAGACATTTATTATATAGTATGCGCTTTATTTTGATATTATTTTTGAAATTATATATACTATTTCTAAGGAGTTCATATTTTAAAATAAATATTCATGAGTCTTATTTCATGAAAATATTGTAATTAACTTAGAGATTAAACTTATTTACTAGAGAATTTGGAAACTGATATTTTACTATAATCACAAGTAAATCTAGTTGATCCAATTTTATATGTCATAAAGACATAAATAATATTCCAGAATCATATTTATATATAATAATATTATATCAATGGAATAATATTTGAATATGATAATTCAAAAGTAACAATCCAATTATATTATCATTGTAATATTTTAAAGTTTGAAACCTCTATGTTTTTTAAAAATATTAAAAAATACTAGAAATTTAATCTTTAAAATAAATATTAATTATTTATTTGAATAAATATTAATAAAAATAGAATTCATTAAAAATTAAAAATTACTATCTTATTTTTTATAAGTTGTTATATAGTGACAATTAAAAGTAATGTAATACTTTAATTTTTTACTAATTATAATTGTAAATATATATAAAAATATTAATTTTATTAGCAAATATTTTTTATTTTTAGCTCAAAAAATAGCTAAAGTTGTAAGATTATTTTTGTTAATAGTTGTAAACAAGATAAAATGTGATATAAATAGATTCAATTTATAACTTATAATTTTTATTATTTGAAATATATTCAGATCTAAAGATAATTTACAAAACAGAAGATACATATTTATAGAAAATAATATGAATATGAAATATGAATAATTATAAATAATTAATTTAATAAAAGTATATATGGTTAAATAGATTAATTTGCATCTTTAGAGAACAAATAATCATAATCCAATGATTAATAATATAATAAATAATAATATAAATAATAATAAGAACAAATAAAATTATAAAAGAATTTTTAAAAAGAATTTAATTAAAATATTAATTATCTAAATTAATAATATTGATATATATGATAATTATCTGTATGATAATATATTAAATCTAATATATTAAATATATAAATAATTATTTGTATATCCAAAATAAAATTGATCTTTATAAAAAGTAATATAGAAGCTAATCTATTATACAGATAGTACAAAATAAAGATTTGAGCTAAAGAAAGATAATCTAATTAAAATTATTATATATTTTTCTACTAAAGTATAATATTCTCATTATATTCAAGTACATACAGTAATTTCTCAGAGATATTAATCTTCTTTATTATATTTTTCAAGTTTTCAAGAGATTCTTATATTATATTATAGAGAGAATAGCTAAGTTATTTAACAAGATATTAGAATTTATGATAATAAATTCTTTTGTCAAGAATATTTTCTATCTCATATTCTTTTTTATTATCTGAAATAATGATAACTGGTAATGATTGATATTTATTATATTTATTATCTGAATTATACTTTTTTAATAATGTTATATAAAATACTAGATATAATTTTATATTATATAATAGTTATAATTTATAAGTAACAGAAGATATCTTAATAATAATCTCAAAGAGATCTATAAACTTTGATATAAGCTTTTTAATTATTCTTTACTTATTAACTGGAATTTTTATATTGTAAGTGAAAAGAAAAACTTTAAATTTTCTATGTTAATTTATATATTTACTTTATCTTTCTTATACTTTAAGTAGCAAATCTTTAGTTATTTTGATCAAAATATTTTAATACTTTATAAAACTATAATATTATTTTATAAGAACAAGATATTGATTAGTATGCAAAATATCTATTTACAATCTAGTTTAAAAAATGTATAACTAGTTAAACTATTATTATAATAAATTTTATAATAGCTAGATTTTTATTTCATTTATTTTGTTAATAAATAGTATATATTTTGAGTATTTCTTTAAGAATTTTGTTTAGTTTCTCTATTTAACTATCTATTTATGAATAGAAAACTATTAATATTACTAATTTAATATCTAATTATTCAAATAGTAACTTTTAAAAGTAACTTATAAATTTTATATCTCTATCTAATATTATAATTATAAGTAAATTATATAGTTTAAAAAAATTTTCAAAAAAATTTTTGTAATATCAAAGAGAATTATTATTATTATAATTAGTATAAAATATACTTTTTTTGATAACTTATCTATAAATATAATTATAATATTATATCCAGATTTTATAATTGAATACTAAACTATAAAATCTATAATAATATATTTTCATTTCTTTTCAGATATAATAAGAGACTGAAGTAATTCTAAAAGCTATTGATTACTACTTTTATTATATTAATATAATTTATAACTGATAATATATTTGTAAATATTTTTATTTATCTTTAACTAATAAAATTATTAAGATACTATTATATCTTGTCTATTTTAACATGTTTTATTATAGATATATTATGAAATTCAAATAATATTTTTGTTTTAAAAGACTTATTATCCAGTATGACTATATAATTAATTTTCTTTAAATATAATAATTCTTCTTTTAATTCAAAATATTTTATCTTAGTCTATTATTTAAGTACTATATTATTAAAGTTTTTCAAAATTTTATATATTTTTATAAAATATTTATCTTTTTAATATTTCTTTATTAAATCTTTCTTGTTAATAAGATTAATAATAATAACTATTATATTTATTAAATATAATTGATAAAAAAGTACATCTGTAATAATATTATCTTTATTTGATTTATATTTTACTTCAAAGTTATTAGCTTATAAAGTTTTAATTAGTAAGCTTGTCTCTTGAAAATATTATATTGAGTTTTAATATATTGTTACCATAGTGATATAAAATTTCTTAATTTCTTAATCTTTTTCTAGTTATGCAAAATCATATATTTTTTATTTATTTTATAAATATCCCTATTTCTATATTATATATTACTATATTTATTATTATATTTCTATTTTTAAATATTATATCTTATTTAATATTCAGAATCTACATTTTTATTATCTTGTAATATGATATTCATGTATATAGTAGAATAGTTTAGTGAAAGATCATTTTTAATTTTGATGAAATAGTTATACTTGGATGATAATCTCAAATATCTTTTTATATTCTTTAATATTCTTTAACATTCTTTTATATCTTTCCACATCTTTTAATATCTTTTCATATTTTCTTATATCTTTTTACATCTTTCAATATCCTTTTATATACTCTGATATTCTTCAATATTCTTTGATATTTTTCAACATACTTTAATGTAACCCATTCATAATTATTTATATTATAATACTTTAATTATATTTTGTATATTAGATAGTATTAGCTAGTAATACTATAATAATTT
>CAJVPS010002387.1:0-12465 GCA_910591765.1 Ambispora leptoticha | reverse complement strand
ATAAATTAAAAATAGAATTAATTATAAATAAGATTAATTAATAAAAATTACTTATTCATCTGATTTAGTAGTAATTGGCAATTATTACATCACATATTGTGACTATATCATATATTGCGCTGTATTTACTATATTACATAAATAAGTAATTGATTAAAGGACCCTTGGCTTTAAGAGATTTACTTTATAAATATTTTAGTTATTATTGATGATAATTATTAATTCTAAATTATTAAACTTGACATATAATTTTAAGTGATTACCATTATAAGAATTCTTCAAAACTTTTTCATTTTTATTTCTAAGTTTGTATGCTTCTTTGTCATATGCTTCATATATGTAGAATAATCCTTTTTATTTTTCATCAAATTTATCATGATATTAGTATTGAGTTTCCATTTATTTTATTAATATTTTCTGTTTTATCTGAAAAACTATTGACTTTTGTTTTTTGTCATATCATTTTTTTTATCTTGATTATTCTTTTTGAATATTACTAAGGGCTAGTTCTCATGTAATTTTTAATTTATTAATTAGTTTACATATTCTTTTGACAAGAGCTTCTTCAAAAGTAAGATTATCAAAGTCTTTTAATTTAATGTCTAATGGTATGATTGCTTGTTAATTATATATTAATTAAAAAGATTCAAACAAAGTTGTACTTTACTTTATTATTCTGTAGACAAATAGAACTAAAGATAGATAATAGTCCTAATCTTTCTTATAGAGTTGAACATACTTTGATAATGAAGTACATAAAGTTTGGTTTAATCTTTTAACTAATCTATTAGTTTGAGGATAATAAGGTACAGAAAGTTTATATTTGATTTGATATTTGTCTAATAGCTTCTCAATTATTTCATTAATAAATATAATTCCTCTATTATTTAGTATTTCTTTTAGAAATCCATGTCTTATCACTATATCTTTATAGAAAAAGAGAATGATTATACTTATAAAAGTATTAGTAATTGATTTTACTTTAGCCTATTTAATTAGATAATCAATAATGACTATGATATAGCGATTTCTATTACTAGTTATTGAAAGAGATTCTACCAAATTAATTTCAATTTTTTCAAAAGATATATTTACTTGAATAAGTATCATTTTATTATTTTTACATAATCATTCTTTTCATTGATATATATTACAAACTTTGATATATACATCTATATCTCTATATATCTGAAGCTAATAATAATTTCTCATTATTTAGTTATAAGTAATTTCAATTCCAAAATATCTAGAGATAATATTTAAATAATTATTATAAAGAACTGACTCTATTTCTATTGATTTTATGACTAATAATAGATGATCAACATCCTGTTTATTTCTTTTATATAATTTATCATATTATATAAAATATTTCTTTAATTCTGCTAGTAGCCATTTCTATTTTTTCTTTGAGAATTTATCAGATATTGTCAGCATATTAAGATAATTATATAATTCTGTATAGTTATTCAAATTCATGTTTTATCTTTTTCTTTTGTAGGTATGTGTGATATTCTGAAAAGTGAATCAATATTTAAATGGATTCTATCAGGTTTGTATTTAATTTTGAAATTATATTTTTATAAAGTTATTATCCAATATACTAATCTTCCAGAAGGATTTGGTTTATTGATTAACCACTTGAGTGCTAAGTGATCAGTGATGAGTGTGAATGAAATGTCAGATAGCAGATAAGACCTAAATAATTTGACTATCCAAATAACTCCAAGATATTCTAGTTCTGTTGCAGTATACTTACTTTATTTCTTACTTACTCTTTTATTAGCATAGTTTCTTCTTTTCACTATTATATTATGCTAGTACTATATTTAATTCTAGTTTAGAAGTATTAGTGAAAAGGGTAAATGGCTTTGTAAAGTCTAGATATACAATGATTGATGGTGAAATTAAATATTTCTTAAGCAATTCAAAAGCAATTTGCTACTTTTCTGTCTATTTAAACTCTTCATTCTTCTTGAATAGTTTATATAAAGAGATTGCTATCTTGATGAAATCTTTGATAAATCTTCTATAATAAGAGACAAGTCTTATAAATCCTCTTAATAATATGATATTAATAGGTACTGGAAATTCTTATACTTTTTTTATTTTGGCTAGATCAGAATGAATTCCATTTTTTTCTATGATATAACCTAGAAAAGATAATTAATTCTTTCCAAAAGTGTATTTATCTAGTTGGAGTTTGAGATTTGTCTGTTGAAGTTTTTCTAGTATCTTTTGTACATATTTTACATATTCTTCCCAAGTCTTAGAGTAGATAGTCATATCATCCAAGTATATGATTATGAACTTTCTAATATACTCTTTAAATATTTTATTCATAAGCCTTTGAAAGATAGTTGGAGTATTTATAAATCCAAATAGTATTATATTAAAATGATATAGTCCTTCATTAGTAATAAATACTATTTTTTTCCTATCTCTTAGATGTATTTTTACTTGCCAGAATCCATTAGCAAGATTCATAGTGATAAAGTATTTAGTATTTTTGAAAGAATCCAGAAGTTTATCAATTTGTAGAAAAGAGTATTAGTCTTTTTTGGTAACTTCATTTAGTTTTCTGTAATCCACACACAACTAGAATTTTCTATTCTTTTTTCTTACTATTACTATTGGTGTTGATCAAGAACTATCAGAAAGAGATATTATTTCATTATTTAACATCTTTCAAATCTTTTCTTTTAGAAAGATATTTTTTATGGGTGATTTTTAATGATATGGCCAGAGAGTAATAAATCTTTCTTCTTCCAAATATATTTCATGTTGGAGTATATTTGTTTTACCAGACTGGATTATATCAAAAAAATCTTTATATGAATTCAGAACTTGGTAAAGATGTTATTGTTGTTCTAGATTCAAGTCTGATTCAATCATAATTAGAGTGATATTTAATGATAGTTGAAATAGTATCTCTAACTGTTTATATATATCTTGTTCTTTCTTACATTGAACACAGTTATTTTCTCTTTTACCATGAATACAGGTATTATAATCCTCTAATCTTTCTTGACAAATTCTTTCTTTTTCTTCCAGTTCAATAACTTTATTATTGATTTTTATAAGATTCTCTTGAATTTTCACTTTGAGTACAAGTTGCTCACTTTGCTCTTCATGTACTGTGTATAAGGATTGATCAACTAGTTCTTCTTCTTCATATTCAAACTCATCATCTTCATCCTCAAGAACAGAACTCTCAAGTTTTCTTTTGAGACTGATCAATTTCATAATTAATCTCTGTTGAGTACAGATGACTGGGATGGTTATAGACTCTTCTTCAACTTCAAAACTTAAGAGTTTTTTATTCTAATTCAAAATAGCTTTGAACTACTTTGCCTATTGATTGTCAAGTAATAAATTATATTTTGCTTTTTCCATGGCTAGAGTATTAATTTGTTGACTTAGATCTCTAATTTTTATTTTTAATCCTTCTACTTCTCCTAGTAATTATTTAGACTTTCCATTTATACCTATAAAACTGATATTGAAAGACTTATCAATCTTTCTTCTTATTTGTTTTAAAAATCTAATTAACATAATATTACTAACTGATCCACTATCAACTATTATTCTAGTGAGTTGATTTTCTATTTTTTCTTCACAGTGGATTGTATCTATTACTTTTCCATTTTTTTTTCTAGATTTTTATTTTTTTTTATAGTTTCAGTTAGTAATTATTATAAGAATATTATTGAAGATTTTTGAGATTGACTCATATTCTAATCTTCTTCAAATATGGATTCTAGTTTAAATATGAAGTATTACTATTGTTAATAATGACATTAGGAAGTAGAAGTATAATAGACTGTTTATTTAAGAATTATTATAGTTATTGTAATAAAAGATTATTATCTGGAACTGAAATAATATTAGCTCTAAGATTAGCTGACTGTCTAATATTCATATTTCTTTCTGTATAGCTATTAGCATAGTATCTCATTTTATTATATTTGAAATACTTAATATTTGAGATATTATTATTACTATTATTATTATTTGCATTTTTCTTTGGTAGTCTATAATCATGGGCTATATGACCATTTTTACCATAATTATAGCAAGTTTTGCCTTGATTAGGATGATTATTAGAATTTTGATTATTCTGAATTGATAATTTTTTTATTTGTTCTGTGAGATCAGCTATAACTCTACTCATATTATTTACTGAACTTGGAATGGAAAAGAAAATATCAAGATTTTATAATATGAGTGAAATAGAGTTTAGAGGATTCTGATAGATCTATTTATAACTAGATTTAGTACTGATTGCTTCTGTGATTATTACATCCAGAGTGTTTAGATTAGACTTATTTACATAAAAGGCAAAATCCAGTTTCAAGCCTTTTACAAATTGCTTGATATAGTAAGTAATAGGATATGCTTATATTAGGTCAATTTTTTGAAGTAGTATGTAAATATTCTTAGTATAAGAAGTTATATCTTCATTTATTTCTTGCATTCTCAATCTTAATTGTTATTGTTATGTCAAGACTTAAGTATTAGTTCTAAATTATGTAATAAAGATTTGGTAAAATAAATTATTATTATTATTATTATTATTATCATTCCAGCTGGTAGGTCAATCAGTATTTGTAAGTTTACTTTGCTAATACTAAGTTAAGATAATTTCTCTTAAATAGGTAAATACTATTTCTACTTTTCTTTAATTTGTTATGTTATTTGTATTTGCTACACAAGTAAATTCTTCAATTCAATTCATAGGATTTTTATGTATTCTATCACTGTAAAAAGGGAGTAATACTATTATCAACTCAACTTGTCTGTTTTGTTGATTCTGCATTACTTATACAAGAGACACAAGTACTTAGACTAAAGCTTGTACAGCTTGATTTGCTATTTCTTCTTCTTGATTTCTTTGAGATTATAGTGAAGATGAATCTAAAAGGATTGAAGGCTAAACTTCTTCTTCTTCTTCTGAAGACTCTTTTTCTATTATATTTCTTAACTAAACTGGAGTTCTTCTTCTGTATGTGTGTTATTTTGTATTAAGAAGTATTTGACTCAATAATTCTTGCTTATTAAAAAATTAAGTATATTTTTAATATCAGTTTCTAGATTATATTTGTCAATAAGATGAGCTATCAATAGTCTGCATAGCTTTTATTAGATATTTGTGACTTCAGTTCTGTATAGATTTTGAACTATAATATTAAGATCTTTTTTATTTATGATCTCTTTAACCATAACTATGATAATAGGTGAAGTGTATAATTTACTTACTTCATCAGTTACTAATTTTTTAATAATTTCAAATTACTTAATCTTATTATTATTATTAATTAAATATGTATAATTTGACATATTTTTAAAATACTTAATTTTAATCATTTAAAGAATAGTAATATATATTATCTTAATTTTTACATTGTATTACCAGAATTATGCTTACTTATTTTTTTTATTTTTCTATAAAGATATCTTCTTTACGTATACTCAATTTATTATATTTTGCAAGATGATAAATATAGATAATTCAAAAATTATTATTGACACACTTCTAACTATTATATCATATTCATATATTGGAAATAAGTGATCACAAGTTCTTGTAAAATTCTTTTTCTGAGATCTCAAATAGTATATTAATATTAAATAACTTTGCATATTTTTGATTGATCACTTGTAATATAATTAAAGTAAAAATATTGAAAAACTTAAATAAGAATGATAAATAAATATAAAATGACAGAATGAGAAAGTTAACAAACTGAACTAGAAAAAAAACAAATAAAAAATTATAGAAATGTTAAGTATACATATTGAATGAGTATGTGATAGAGAAATGAAATAAAAAGTATATTGTATTAGAAATGGCAAGTATGCATAAAATTAGTTTCTTATGTATTATTATTATAATACTTATAGCTTGTATTTGACATCAAAAATATATTCTTAATAATCTTAGCCCTCTTTCTCTTCTTCTTCTTCTTCCTCTTCTCTCTTAAAAAAAGCAACACTGCCTTGCAATAAATAATGTTTATTGATATGTTTATTACATTCTTGTAATAAACAAAATTTTTTTCTTTCACATGTGAAAATGACTTGCAAATTGGATCAAATCAACCCAGATCATATCTGAATTGACTCAATCTGAATTGCACTATCCGGCTTTAGTGTTCCCCCATAAAAGAAAATGAGGATCTTATGTGTATAGCAGAAGGAAAGTCTCGTAACATCAAAATCGATTACCTTCAGAATATTATGCAATTAGAAAGTGCATACCATACAAATAAGAAGAAGCATATAGTAGATGAAGCTTTCAAGGATGAATATGATTATCTTTACGGAATAGTTTCTACAGGTACTTATAGATTTTTTGGTTGTGCCACAACCAATTTATAAATTTATTTTTTATTGTAAAACAATGTGACTCTGCCTCTAGCTACGGAATGACATTTCATCATTTTTGCTACTGATGGGATCTATTGCACCAGTAAGAGTGAATATCGAATTAATCTTTCCAAAACGGCACTTGAAAAAGATCTAGAATCTATGAGAGAGGACATGAAGCAAGTATTGGATGTTATTGTTGGATTATTAAAAGATAGAATTAGTGTTGATAATTCCCCAGCCAGTAAGAAGGCTAGGATCAAAAAATTTACCGAAAAATAACGGGTAGATAGATTTTCTGCTTCACATTTACTTTGTAATTTATTTTATAGTAATAAAGACTTTTTGCCAACGTCAACATGATTGGCCGATTTAACTACGTCAGTTTTACTAATACATAAGCGCATTGACAAAATCTGGTACGGGGTATAGATCAACGGTAAGGATTATATATTGATCATCTATACAAATATTCTAATTTTGGATTATATCGAAGCAGAGCTTTTTTTGCGAAATAAATACACTTTCCCTAAAAGATAAGATGTCTATACTAAATTGAATAAAAGAATAAGGATCGAAGGCGAGGCTATTACAAAAAGAAATTAATTGGGTTAGTCAGAAGATCGATTTATTGAAGTTGGTGGTACCAGTAATAAACGTCATATCTTAGACTCTAGGCTTTTCCCATTATATTTTTTATCTTTCGCCACAGATTAACGTTCTGATTATTAATGATAACAAGAGCAAAGAATTGCCGGAGGCAGTCACACAGTGGCTATTGATCCAATTAACATATTTCACCTATGTAAAGTTCTGGCAGTTTCCAGCCCTTTACCCCAGTCTATAAATAAATTCTGATCTGATTTTTTTGCTTCGCAGTTATAAAAAGGTCGAAGAATTCCTTACTGTATCTTTTATCCTTTTCACGATAATAATTAATGAATTAAGGGAATAAAACATTTAACAAATATTAATAAATCTTATCCACGATAAATAAAAAAATTCATACACTCGAAACAATTTCTAATTTCTAGCAATTAAGGTTTGTTTTTTATTTGTTTATATGCTATGTCACCTCCCCCCACAATCGTGTATATATGCTAACGAACATTTTTTCTGGTTATAGATGTCATCGCTGGGTATCTCTCCTTTTTTGGACTTCACCGGTCTATTGATGTTCGTTGAGAAATTCTCTATTTACTTGGTCATCGGTGCCACGTTTTATTTTTCACGTACTACTAAGCAAGACATCGACGCCAAGCATAATTCCGACCTTTCTACACGTGATACCATGTTTAATGAAATTCTTGCTAATCGTGATGCCCGACTTACCACCGAACTTGCCGATCGGGATGCCAGATTCGTAACTGAACTCACCGATTACCGTGCCAAATTTAACGCTGAACTTACCTCGCGTGACGAAAAATTTACAGCAGAGGTCCAAAGAATCTTTACAATGCTTAATACTTCTGCTGCAAAATTCGGTGAAATCGAACAAGTCCTTCAAACCTACCATAATAATTTTGGTAGAGTCGCAACCGAATTCGAATCAATCAATGGGGGTATCTCAACGCTCCAAAACGAAATCAATCGATATTATGCCGTTGTCCAAGCACGAAGCGTCGTTTCTCCAGAGATAAGAATTGAGCCTATCGAGGAAGTAGAACTTCAAGATAATAACTCATCCTCATCCGACCAATAAAGTGACGCAAATCAATCCGAAGCATCTTCTGGTTCGAGCCAACGAGCATTTTCAGATGAGTTTAGCAATGTGGAATCAGTTTAAGATTATTTTCGATAGAATTATGGCAGAAAGAGAATGTTCCTTTGACGATGTGTAATATTGTAATGGTTGATCTTCTTAATCTTAGGGTGGGAAAACTTAGTAAAGATATAATCAAAAATTATTATCGTAAAATTAATGATTTAAGAGGTAGCAACTTAGATAAAATAGGTGCTTGGATCGATAGCAAAACAGTTAATAGTGAGTAGCGGGAAAGGAACTCTCATTTTATGGGTTAGGGCTCGAGATGTTTCCTCTCTTGAAACTCGCTACTCCATCATTTATCGTATTTTATCATCATTTTAAAAACAATAACTGGAAAAATAAAACTTTATTATGCAATTAATAGTGTCTAGTAACTCTATTTAATAAATATACTAGCATTTTCCCGAATATAACATTCTACTGAGCGAGACTGAAAGGTTACGGTATTATTTTCTGGATGATATGCAAATACATTTGTCTCCAAAACTTCGTTAGCTTCCTCAGGCTTATTGAAAAACTTCTCAAATGTAATACGGCTAAGCTCTTTGGAATTAAGCAAAGCGCTGACGATACGTTTTCCTACTTCATGATATTTATAATTTTCAAGAAGTTTCGCAGTCCTGAATTTATTCTCAACTTCCGTTAAGATTTGCTGTTTGATATCTGGAAACAGACTTAATAGTAAGAAGCGATCAAAAGCAGAACCACATAATGTAAATATTAAAACCAAAACCAAAACTGCCTTTGAAGGATTGTCCAGCCAAGAAATCAGTCGTCGCAGTCTTCAGCTCTACAATGCGACCACCAACCAACTCATATAATTTTTTTGCTTCTACTTCATTGATCTTGAGCTTCTTAGTCAGATATTCCATGGATTCTTCTTCGTTAAGGTCACCGATTTCAATCGCTGGTTTTTTTGCACGTGACCAGGCACTACGTGCTAAAAATAAGAATCACAATATGTAAATAATACCAGTTTTTCGAGAGCACAAAAATAATATCGGTACTTACATTCCATTCTTCTAGGAATACTTTCTTCACTGCTGACAAAAACTGCGATGTATTTTCTATCATCAGCATTATCCTTGGCATCATCTTGAAGGATGTCGAGGATTTCCGGATTTTTGTGAACCAATCGGCTAACATTATCGTAAACGATAACCGATGGTTTATTATGCTTCTTTTTGTACATGGCAGAAGCACGTTTAAAGGCTTCCATGGCTCTCTTCCACTTGGGATCCTCGAATTTATCTATAAAAAAGAGAAATTAGGTTCAAAATATTTGATTGCCAACAATAATGCAGTAATGAAAACTTACTATTAGTGTCGCCCAAGACTTTCCGCGTCAGTTGTCCTGACCAAGAAATATGTTCCTCAAACGCAAAGTTAAGGGCTCTTCCAAATGCTTTACCAAAGTCTTCAATATCAGCAGGAGTATCAACATATATGACACCCTGCCCAACTTCTCTCGATGCAATCCTGGTTAATGTAGTTTTTCCAGTTCCATGTTCACCGCAAACCATGTGATAAAATGATTGATTTCTATGCGGTTGAAAAATTTTTTTAAGGCGATCTACAACTAGAGGTCGAGAAACAAGCTCATCATTTAAAACATCAATTTCAGGTCGAGTTCCCTTTTCCACAGTTTCGTTGAGAAGACGTTCGTTACATCCGTTTCGGTACCAAGCATATAGAAGGTCCACTGATATAAGACCAACAAGGCCAGTTACAATTATGTTCGTCAATATAGCAGTCTACAAATAACGAAAAGATGTTGAAAACTTGATCGAACAATGCATAACAAACAACAATAAATCTCATACTGGAAGCCGTTTTGCAATGTATTTTGTGAATTTGTTCAGATAGGAGGACGATGTAGACTCTTCGGGAGACGTGTGGGGAGAAGGTGAAGAGTTCGCATAAGGTCTCGAAAGTGATGATTGAAATAAGTCAGGTCTCAAGTTCCTCAACATAAGACTCGGCAACTGAAGGCATCGTACTCGATGGTTAACGAAGTGAATTGGAAAAACGGTCTTACGAAAGTGTTGAGTTATTTTGGAGGAAGACATTATAACTGATTATCGATTCTTTTCTTATTACACAAAAATCACGCGATCCGCAGTGCCGTTCTTATCATACATCAGTTGCTAATTTTTCCGAGATTCGTCTGTACATTTATCATTCATATACAGTGACCCCTCTATTATCAACCTCACGGGACCGGACGATTTGGTTAATATAGAGTTGATTTATTGATTATTTATTAATTGAATAAAAACTATACATTGAACTAAAAGTAGATATTAGATATTAATAAATTTATTGTCATGTTATTCAATGGCTTTATTTTTATTTAATCTCTAAAATGGACTCTGTTTGATATTTTCAGCCTAAAATGGATGCTATTTGCTATTTTATCAGTCTAAAATAGAATGCTATCTTACATTTTATTCCTGCCCAAAAATAGATCTCTATTACTAAAAACTTTTTTTTCACTTTGATCCAAATTCCAAACTTAAAAAAAATTGATCAATTATTTTTGCTACTTCATCTTGATTATTTCTTCTTGAATACATTACAATAAACTTCACAATCTTGACAAGTCCAGCTCCTATACAAATATTACTAGATTTTGTTATTCAATATATTGTAAAAGTAATTTACATTACTTCAATATAATGATATGAGAAATCTTCTTAACTTCAATATCACTATCTTATCATCTTTAGAACTAGATAATTAAAAGATTTCTTCAATAATAGCTTTCTTGTTGATAACAACTTTTTCTATCTGAAACAAATCATTAAAGTTAATATAGTCATCAGCCATTATTATTAACACACAATTAATAGAAATATTAAAAATAAGTTCTTGAATATTTATTTCAAGTCTTGTATTCTCTTTATTATGTGTATCTAAATTTGACCAATCTCATTCATCTACTAATATTATATGAATTTTCTGCTAATAATTAATAATTATTTGAGAAGTTATATTTTCTCATATTTCTATAGTGAAATTAATTACTTTCTTGATGTTTAGATGAGATATTTTTTCTCTAATATTTATTATTTTTAAAATATATTGAAGATATAATTTATGATAGTAGACTTTAAAGAAGTTGATTATATCAGTATCATATGACTGTAAATGGGTAGTTATATTAGATAGCAAAAAATGAATTTTAATATGCTCTGATTTTTTCTTAACTATATGAGAGATAGTATTATTCACTAGAAGTAAAATTTATCTATGATTTTATCAGAAGATATTATTAAGAAATTTTATCTAATGCTCAAAAATATCACTTTTTATTCAAGTTTTCTTATTTATTTTATATTTAACACCAAGATTTTTCTTTGAAATATTTTTAAAGTATTGTGATTTTGCTAACTTTCTAATAACTAATAGTTTAAGCTTGTTTATATTAGTTATATTCATATAAAGTAAAATAGTAATTTATTTCTTGTCTTTTTTTTTCTTTGATAGTCTATATTATAAGTATCTGATCAGATATTATTCAAAAAAAGAAATCAGTTTTATTAGTATTATAGATATCTTTTGGCCTATATTATTTGAGTAATTTGACTAATTCCTGCCTATGTTTGGAAAAAAACTTGATTAAAATACTTTTTGACTTCTTTTGAATTTTGAATTATTGAATATTATTTTACTTTTTAAATTTATTAAGTCAATTATTACTCATTTTAAAGTTATTTTCTGAAATATTTAATAATCTTGCAAATTTCTTTGTTTGAAGTTATATAAGTTCATTAATTAAGATTATATTTTTCAAAAAAATTTATCATATTCAAATAATCAAAGTTATTTCTAATTTTCAAATTTGACTAATTGATTAATCTTTTTTTTTGTTTAGAATTATATTAATTACATTAATATTTATTCTGTTTTTATCTTCAAAATTTTTGAAATTATGCTTCTGTCATAACTATATCTCTTAGCAAGTTGATTGATAGTAAGGCTTGAATTTGCTTACTTTTGTTAATATATTTCTTGCTTGGACTTTAAGATTAATTGTATTTATCTTTTCTGTAATTATTTCATCTTTTTGTTCATATTGTATATAAGTAATAATATTATAATGGTAATAAAGATTATAAAATAATGATAGTAATAAAGAAAATAATAGTTATAATAATAATAAAGATAATGATAGCTATGATAAAAATGATAGATACAAATTTATATTATCAGAAATGCTAATTAATAATAATAATTAGAAGAGAAATATAAGATTATTTTGTTAATGATTATAAACAAGATAAAATATAATATGAATAAGTTTTAATTTTATAACTTATAATTAT
>CAJVPS010002386.1:0-12465 GCA_910591765.1 Ambispora leptoticha | reverse complement strand
TCGGCATAAAGCTTCACGAAACAAAAAATACACGCAACGCACAAGGACACAAAGATCGGGCGATGAAGGTATATCTCGCTGTTCCATTATTATATATTTTTCATCTTAATAGTTTTTCGATATTAGGCAGTTCTTTGGCGACAAGGGGCGCAGAAGCAAATGGTAAAGTTTACTTGTCTAGAGAGAAATTTATACTTCTCGTAATACTCAATTTTTTTTATATGGCAGTGGCAATTTGGGACCATCAACGAAGACGGATCTCCTAATGGTTGTTATGCCCCAAACATCCTCAACTATTTAATCAACATCCCCGTTCGCGAGGTGTTTTATGATCCGCCGGTTCCTGCCATTGCATATACACCATTACCAACACCTCCTGCTGTATTGATGGGTACTAATATTACCATCGACTTATATGAAGTTCAGCAGTCAGTTTTACTTTTGCAGGAAAAGTGAAAAACATCAACCTTTAACTTCACAAATCCCTTCGCTTTGATTTATTACAAATTTATAAGTTACCCGATGAGAATTAGTGTGCCACTCTGTAGGGTGTTAATATTTTAATTCGATCATGAGAGTTAATCATCATTGTCCCTTTATTATCGCCGAATGAGTCGATGAAATCTTGATCCATGTGTTTTAGCATGAATGTACTGGCTCTCGCCACCTGAAAATCTGAACCCGTACAAGACTTTTACGATTGGCTAAGAAAAAAATCCCTTTATTATCACGTTTGCGTGAACAACTATTCACGATCGCCAAAACTCCTATGAGAAGCTATCCACAACACTTTGGATTTGTGTGCCATCAGATTCGAAATTGTGTTTGCACTATATGTCTGAATTCGTTTGATTTTTTTCACTCCAATCTGACTAAACAAAGTATAGATAGCTCTTGCCTTCTGGGTTTTTTTTCGAATAAATTATAAACCTTTCTAGCTTTCTGAGTTTGTTTTTGTAAAGTTTTACGCTTGGCATTTAGTTGTGCAACAATAAAATCATAGATCTGCCCTTCTCTCCAATATTGTCAGGTTTCATGAGATCCCTAACCTGGTTGTCAAATTCTATAATATAATAATACCAGCACGTAATTTCATCTTGATTAACTTTAATCGCTTGCTTTTCCGCATCACAAGCTTTCTGGTACAAACTGGTCAAATTTAGTAATATTTTGCTTTTTGATGCAGAAAATAAAATAACATGATTTTTGGCGTACTTTTCATCAAAATAGTTCGCTGAAATTTCAGTCACGTGCTTTTCTTCCTTGGATGAAATCATTTCTCGAATTAAGCCCTGTTCGTTTTTCCGCTCATGGGAAGTAGATGCAGTATTCTGGGAAATCGAAGGTACCTCCTGGCTAGGTGATCCACACTGAAGCTTCTCCTCATGCTTTCTCTGCCTGATCCCATCACTAACCCTTTTCTTATGCGCTTCATCCAGGAACTCATCGATCATCTTATCTTCCAATGATTTGGAATTTGAGGCGATATCAGATATATCAGATGCGTCTTCTGACATTTGTTTAGATGTATTATCTTGCGATAAAGAGGTTGCAGAGGGTGATGCAGAGCATCGAATCTCCGATTCTTCAGATTTTGTTGGGTTATGTTCTATTTCAGGAATAATTGTTTCTTCAGATGCGATAGCATTGTGTAAACTAGCATCCTCGCTCCGTAAGTCGATAGGTTGCAGAATATCTTTTGTAGAAGGTGCTTTCGGTACATTAGTAATGACCTGAGTCTGCTTCTGTTCCAATTTCGTGACTCTATCTTTAAGCTCAGTATTCTCGGCAGTGAGCTTGGCAGTATCCGTTTTATTTTTTCTCTCCAACTCTTCAAACCTGGTTTTAAGCTCAATGCTCTCTTCTATGACCTGTCTTAACTTCACATTTTCAGCCTCGATCTCAGCATATTTCTTTCTAAGTTCAGGAATTTCGGCGTTCTTCTTTCTAAGATTAGTAATCTCGACTAAGAGCTTCGAATTTAGTTTTTTCAAATAATCAATCTTAGACTGTGTGTTTGCCATTTTTTAAATAAAATATAGATAAGTTCAAAAGTGAATTTAAAAAATTATCATCATACAAAAATTAATTATCGTAAAAAGACCATTTAGACCTGATTGCTTTATTGATACAATATAAAAAAATACATGTGAAGCGGGTGCTATCTACCCACTATTTCTTAGTAATTTTTTCTTGTACGCGTCGCTTCTTATTTTCAGGTTCATCACACGCTAACACCCTATCTTTCAATAACCCTACGACTATACTGATTACCTGTTTTATATCTCCCCTCAGATTTTCCTGATTGCTTTTAAGCGCCTTTTTCGTAAGATTTATCTGATATTCACTATTGCTTGTACAAAAAATACCTTCGGAAGTGAACATAATAAAATGCCAATCCGCACCTGTTGACACAATCCCATATAGATAATCGTAATCCTCGCTCTTGAATGCCTCATCAGCCGTCCGCTTCTTTTTATTCATATGGAACGAACTTTCAAGTTGTTTAATGTTCTGTAGATATCCTATCTTGACGTTTCGTGGTTTTCCCTCGGTAATACACAAAAGATCTTCCATTCCTGTTATTGCGTAATCCACCCGACCGGAGGCTTCTTCACCCGAAATATCTCTCTGCAACTCTATATTGATTTCTTTATTTGTTAGCCTTCTTGTGATTGCGATTGATGCGTGCAAATAAATTCGCAACGTGTCGCCTCATTAGCCTCTATCATTGATTTTACATTCGTTAATCGTAGTATTATTTCGTTCATGCACTGTTCGAGGGCTTTGTCGTCATCATCGATTTCCTCGAACACTGTACAACAGAAAAAACGTTAACATATAATCTATATGTGTGTGAAAAATTCTACTTTTGCCAAGAAAAAATAAAATAAAGTACCACATACCTGGATTAAACTGCTTGATGTTCGTTATATCCTCACCATTAACTTTATATTTTCGGAGCACGTCTTTTAACTCATCCAATGTTTTATATGACGAGAAGCTTCTTAATTTTTGTTCTGATATTTCATCGATAAAATCTGCAAGTCTTTTTGCTGGGCCAGCTTTTAATCCATAACTGCGAAACTCCTCTTTAGATGTGTTAAGAAAGTCACGGCCAGAAATCCTTTCATTACGTAGGATCTTGAAATCTGCTTCTATAAGTTTTAAATCTCGTCTTTGCAAATAATCAATAAGCTCTTCCGTGTCCAGATCTTTTACCACGTCTGCCATCGTGCGAGTTGACCTTTCTTCCGTCAAAGTAGAGGATGTAGAAACTGGCGACGAGGGTAAGGAGGACGAAGACATTGTTTATATTAATGAATGGCGTAAAAAAATCTGGTTTATGTCGGCGGCTTATGTATCTGACCAAGTGAAACTAGATAATGCAAGGGAAGAGAATGAAAAATTTTTTCGTTTATTTTTAAGTAGATCAGTGGATTTTTATAGTATATGGATTACGCAACTCGCATAGATTGGCAAGTACACGACGATCCCGGAGATTGCGGAGATTTCGACTTCCTAAGACATAAGTCCCTTGACATACGCACTAATAGAGATTGAAGAGCTAACCTTCCTTATTGCCTTTTTGAGATTCGTTTACGCTGGTTCTTATCGCAGAAGCATGTTTAATATGGAAGCAATTTCAATAAAAAATAAAGCGGAAAATAACGATTATCTATGTTCTACGAACTTCTACGTCGATCTCTGATTTGCAGATTTAAAACACGTGATATGATTTTCGTCGCTTTTTTTTACCCGAGACGAATACAAACAGTCTATTTCTTACCTGTCTCCCTGATAAGGAAAACACGAAATGAGTTTGAAAGGGTTATAAGAGAAATGGTCTTATCAATTCTCATTAGTAGCTTTATCAAAATTCATATGTCACAATGACTTAACATTTCCCAGATCATCGTGATCATTGACTTTTTTACTTTGTAAGAGAGATCGTCAAAATTAAGGGGTATTTAACCTGTTGCGATCACAGACAAAACCTAACTCATGCTAAGTGATTAACCGAAAAAATAACAAAAAATACTTGGTTTTTGGGATAGACTGAAGGAATGGGATGCTATAAAATACTTCATTTTTTTCTCTTGTAAGGTGGATATCAATAACATTTTCTACCGCTAATCCCAAAGTAATGTATCACTATTTATTGCTTCGCACCCACAGGTTATACCACTATTTAATTAAGTTTATAAATAGTTTTATATTTTGTATTTAGGAGCGTAATAATGAGTAGTGATAAGAAAATTGCTGTTAAGACCAGCGATTCCTCCACCTCCAAGAATAATGTTTCCAAGACCAACTATTCTAACAACTCATCGTCATCTAAATCTAATAAGATATCTAAACCTGTAGTAGTCACTAAAACTGGTAAGAAAACTTTATATTGCGTAATTATGTTTTTAGTAAAGATGTTAAGATAATAGTTTATTAATACTTATTCTGTTAAAATTAGTTAAGTTAAAAGTGAAACAAGGCGGAAAAAAGATCTCTCATACCCAAGTTTCTAAAACAAAATCCAATGATGTTTCATTGCTGGATAATATCGATTCTATAAAAAAGATATGTCAATAATGGATATATTTTTCTTATCTGTATATCATTAGGTAATCTTTTTAGCTTGAATATATGTGTGCAGTGAAATAAAGAGATCCTGCTATATATGTGGATTTATTGCAAAGCAGATCATAGGCAATTCTCTGAATCATGGCTCTTCTAGCCTATACATGACATCACCCCCTGAGGCCCATTATAACGTGATGTAATTTCGCAGTTACGATGTGATTATAATTATTTTCAGATTAGTATAATTGTGGGTTATTTCCTCAATAGCTTTATTACTAATCGAACAATTACCAAGCTCCAGATATCTAAGTTTTGGGCATGAGCAAGTAATTTTAGTAATGCATTGATTAGTGAGATATATACATGAATTAAGACTCAGATGCTATAGTTTTGGAGAAAATCTCGCAATTTCTGGCCATTTAGGGACACCTTCTTGAGGCATAATTAGTATATTAGTGAAACCCTTACTTTTATCAAGAATAAGAGTGCGTATGTCTGGATATGAGCGTAAAATCGTACTAATCAATGCATCAGAGATTTTTAAACCTTCCAATCTGAGATATAACATCATTGAACAATAGAGAGGTTTTGTCTTTCCACATATAACTTTTTTGAATTTCAATAATCACCAATAAATAGTCTGAGATTTCTTTCGACCATACGGACCTCTCTGATAATCTTCATTAAAAAACTCAACGCGATGCCATAGAATAGGAGTACCACAGTGATATCAAAACCGATTAACAAACAAAGTGGGATAGAGAGATCAATCGATTTCTAAAAAATATAAGATCTGTTCTAGTAATTCTGGTAAATCAAAAATATTCAGATCCTTTGAGGAATCGGAGATTCGATACTTATTTCGGAGAAATGGCACTTTCGTGCCTGCATCATCATTGCTCCGTAATAGTTGCACCATTCTCAAGAATGTATATTATATGTATATCTTTATCAAAAAAAACAGACACAAAATATTCTGCTCCGCAGACTAATATTTGAATAATTAATTTAGGCACACTTTTAAATCCGTATTAATAAAATAATTTAACATTTACCCGGATATTTCTTGGTAACGATGATAAAGATTTTACTATGAAAGTGGTTAAAGCAAAGAAGTGTGATTAGTTATCATCATCATAGAGATAGAATGGTCTTGCTTGCTCTGAAGTCTGCCCTTTTTTCCGATAATTTACTATAACATAATTCTGTACTGAAGAAGTATGATTATTACAAGAATGCCGAAGTGCTTCCCCAGTAATTGTATAAGCGTGGGCTATATTTTTCACTCCATTCGTCACTACAGCATAAACTGCTTCTAATTTATGTAAATATCTAGGAATTAAATTATAATCTTTTAAGAATTTATTGAACTATTTAACTCCCGGCTTACCTGGATCACCCATTCGACCAGAAGATATGGCATTCTATATTCAGGTTAGTAATTCCTTAGCTCATTCTTGATCCTTCTCTATAGATCTAAATTTTCTAGGAATATCCACTTGACCCCAATTCTTCACATAATCCATCACTCCAGCATCTGTAATACGTAAAGTTTTAAGTTCAGCAGGATAGATACAAAGCATCACCATAACATCAGCAAGAGCCCAATAATTGGGCGGAGTTTTTAAATCATACGCATCTAATCTTTCTTTGACTGATTCTAATATAAATTCATCTGGATAATTGATACGTTTAGTTTCAGCCTTTTTCCGATTGACACTCTGGATTTTGTTGGCATCTTCTGTAATATCTGGAAATTTCATAGCCTCAATTATCTCAAGTGATACATTAAGGTTCCTTAATTCTCTATGAAGACGAGTGAGACGTGATAAGCCAGCATTAGCATTTTTTGCTAATAGAGCTAAGGCATAAGCTTTAGCTCTTACATCTCTAGTACTAAGTTTATCTCGTAAAATCCATTGCGCCATATCTCCAATAGTCTCTTCCTCTATTTCTTTCGAGAGTTTGTTGGAAATCACAATATTTACATTTTTATCTGAGGTAGTTACACTGTGACTACTTTCATTTTTCTGGATTGAGAATAAGGCATTCACTTGATCTTCACTAAAGCCATATCTATTCTGTAAGATTCGTTTAGTTATCTCTCTAATAATCTCCTCTTCCAAATCTTTTGGGGGTGAAGCTATAGCTATTTTGCAACTGCCCTCGATAATATTTATAATCTTGGCCTTACTATCTCTTTGATTAGGTATTAATATACTTACCTGATCACTGCTAAATTTAAAACTCTCTCAAAGACGTCATCAACCTTGATTCTGTTTTTTATCATCAGTAAGATTTTCAAGAAATTCTGAGGTGTATTTACTGAGCTTAGATATACTCATCTCGTTATTGAGATTGTATTTTTTAACAATTTTAGTTACAATAGCTGACATGATCTAATATTGAGTAGGTTATGAATAATTCTTTAGGTTATTTACACTATAAAAAATATTTTTTCAAATCGAAATTAATTATCTGCGGATAGCTATACTCAAAAATTGAATGGGTCATGATTATTGTAATTCTATCAGAAAATAGACGCAAACAAGACATGGAATAGATTGAAAGTTTTAATTTATATATGCCAGATATATGATACACGTCAATGTCTTGGATCAGATCTGTTAATTTGAAAGTTACCAATATATAGGATATAATGAAAAAAAATTATAGCTTCGAGTTGTGGCGACTCAGGCTATATTAACATCATTTGGTACTATATTTATTTTTTATGTGTCAAAGATACTAGCTTTACTATAATGCTTGAAATAGATTCCAGTATTTTTCTATACTTATGGATCATTTCTTGTAAATATCAGGTCTATTTTCCATTATATCAATCAGTGATATCATAGCTGGATGGGACAGAGCATTCATGAATCTAATTTGCTCAGGATAGTAATAATCCATAATATCTGGTAATTGTAGAAATTTGGCTAGATCTTTTACGTACTTAAAACCATTGCGTATTAGTCTGTGGAATGTTGGTCCATTATGATCAATCTCTCTTTTGGTTAATAAGTTGACTATTTTCTGGGGTGTTTCCATTAGGAGTTATTAATTATGAAAATAATAATAGTTAATTATTACTTATGAAAATGATAAGTTTAATTGGTTATTTTTCCTTTTTTTTCCTCTATGTCTCTCAGAAAAAAGATGTATATGTTAACAGCATTTATCTGGCTTCGAGGTTATAGACCGAGAAGGCGGGATACATATCTAGTAAATTGCTTCATATATACAGATATTAAACATGCAGAGTTTCTCTTATACGCTTCTATTTATAATATTTATATGCTCTTTCTCTACCTTGACCACATGGGACACAAAGCTGAAGACTCGATTTAGTTCCTCACCCACATCCTTTACATGGTTGGGGGATTATTAAACTCTTTCGAATCTTAAATGCATGGGTAGCACAATATTATTCTTTTGCTGGGATCTTGCATAAATAGATTTCCCTAACTAATAATCAATTACAAGGCATTTCGATTCGATATCACAAAATGGTTATATTATTCTATTAGTATTAGTACTTTCATATTTAAAATTAAATTTGAGAATGAAAATTTATCAAATATTGTTTTTAAGTATCACAAAAACCAGTATATATAATACAAAGTTTGTATAATATTTTTTATCTAAAAATTTTATATTAGCTAGTTTGTAGGAGCAAAAAATCTCCCTATATCGAAGCTTCTACCTGCAAAATTTACCTATTCATACCTTATCGATTAAGCAATTACCATAACATACCATTTTCCTGGAGTATGTTAACCATTTTTTCCCATTCCTCATCAGTATCCAGCCATGATGAAGTGATTCCATCTTCCTTAAGAGAACGGCAGATTATTTCTTCACTTATTAATCTTTCTCATACTATCATATCCATATATTCACTAGAGTCTTCTTCGGTCTCCTTTGCAAAACTACACATTCTCGCATCAGTCTGCATTCTATTATGGAATGCTATGGAATCGAGCTTATCTTTATCAGTTATAGTAATGAATTTGACAGGATCTTCACCAAGTTCAATAGCTTTTTCACGAAGACGTTTCTCTCATTACTTCCAGATTAAATAACCAGATGAAAGTGAAGAGGGTGATACTTCTGGTTGGAGAGTTGCTTCTTTATTGCTGAATTTGGATTCATCATTTGTAAGTAAGTTGGGAGATATCTCTGGTTCATCATCAACAGGTATGGTGGAAGATGGATCAACTTCATCATTCACTGATTCAATAATCTCAGATTCAGCTTCATAGTCTAAAGGTTCTACACATTCAATCTCAGAAATCATAGATATATTAGTAGACCCAGATAACGAAGCAACTGGATATTCTGGTTGATCTATTATATAGTCAAAGAGAGCCTGGATTGTGTTAGTAAAAGGAGGGGTAGATACTATTTTCTTACTCTTTTCGATATAATCAGTGGTCGATGACCTGGCTATATTTTTCACTGGTTGAGGATTTATTGCAAAGCAATGACCCTTTAGGTCTACAATTTCAGGTATGTTAAATATAGGGATATCTGTGGACACGTTAGAGGTTATCTCGCCTTGAGATGTGTCAGAAAATTCTTCTATATCGATACCTGATTCGCGTAGTTTACTCACGATTTTGGATCGATTAAGGGTATAGATCCAGTCTCTTTTTCCATTGATTCGTACTTGCTTGCGTTCTATACCAATTGTTGAAGGAGTTTTTCCAAATTTTTTGTTAGTAAATAGATTTTCATCATTTCTTTCATACCAAATACGATATTTCTGATATAAATTTGAACATATTGAATTCTCAGTTCTATTTTCAGGCCAAGATAAAATATGATCGATTATAAATCATTTTGGGTTTGGTAAATATTCCAACATTATATCTATTTTCATTTTAGTAGCAGGAATATCTTGTGGATTCCAATCTGAGATATCAAGACTGAGTAAATAAGCCATAACTACATTTGGTGTGTCAGGATGTTCGAGTACTTTGGCCAAATTCTTAAAATATATCATGTTACCTTTATAATGGAAAGATATATCGAAACACATGATATGACAATCACCCATTTCTATCCGGAGTGGAGCATCATGATTACTTAATACCATAAATCTAGCATAATCTTTTATAACTTTTGGTTCGATACCTTTACGTTCAACTGTTAAATAATCTTTTGTGATAAGTGATTTAAGATGATCATTATATTTATTCCAATCTCCACTAGACATACCTGTTTTATTCATAACAATTAGTTTACGAGCCTGAATGCAATTATTAAAACATCTTAATATTTTTTCAAGATCAGATGTTGCATAGAAAAGCTCTGATCTGAGAACTTTCTTACCTATAAAATCAATTAAGATATTTTTTCCGCAACCTGGTAAGGAACGCAATACTTGAATTATTCCAGGTTTTTTAGATGGTTATTGTACTAGATATGCACACCAGTACCAGAAATATTTACTAAGCTCTTCATTTCCATCAGAGATTATATTTTTTGTATACCATAGAATTAGATCAATAATAGCCAGATTAATCTCAATTGCTGGTCGGGCTTTGAATCCTAGAAAGAGATTGAAGAACTTGGTATTAGAAAATGGAGTGTCTAGCGGGTATGGTAAGAAATCAACATTATGATAAAGAATCAAACCTTTAGTAACTGCATAATGTATTAATGATTTTAATTCGATTAAATCTCTCCCAAGTTCAATTATATTAATTTCATATTTAGCAAGATCTATTTTGGATGCCATATCAAAGAAAAGACTGTTATCCATATTTTCCATTTTAAGTAGCCAAAGTCTCGATGTTATTTGTACACATACAACTGTTGCTTGAATTGCTTCATATACTACACTACGTGTATAACTTTGCTTGGAAGTACACATATTAATTAAGTCCCCCTATACAAAATGGTCATTCGGATCTGAAATTCTTGATCACTCTATTTTTTCTGGAGCTGGAAGTCTTTTTTCTTGCTTTTCAGTTGTTTCACTAATAACGAGTTTTAATGAAGATTTTTTTGTACTGTTAGGTATCTCTTGATCTGCGTGATGATAATAATAGCGATACATCTTTTTATTTCAAACTATATATGCATTATCATTGTTATGTTCTCAATTACATAGAGAGCAATGTGATCCTGCTATACGTCTTAAAGTGAATATATCTGGAGATACAGGATTTGGGTATAAAATATCAAAATCTTTAATATTCATTATATTGAGTAGTTTCTCTATATAATCGACTTCAACTCCAATGCTCCTATTATTTGCTTTACTATTTTTCACTATTTCTTTTAGGATTTCTAAGATTGGGCTATCTATAACTGGTGCTTCATCATTAGGAGGATGAAGCATAAAATCAAAAACATTCCTATTTTTGGAACCTAATGCTTTCTTTACACGTATATGTTCTCTTGTCTTTTCAATAAATTTTAGTATTCCAAGTATTCGTAATAAAAATGATCTTTTATTTACGATATTGTCAATAATTTCTTTGTCTTGTAAACCCACTAGAAGTTTCTTATGAACAAGTTCGGTAAATACCACGACTTTGGCAATATTCTTAAGATGCATTCCAAATGTTGAGATATGATAAGACATTTTTTTTGAATCACTACTACTGACAATAGTGATAGTAGTTTTGTCCCATTCTGGAAATACATCCAAACAAGTTTTTGTAAAAGCATTATAAAGTGTATTTTTTATCTCTTTAGGTGTAAGCTTGGGTTTGATATTATCAAATTTTTCTCTTGGTAAATCAAAATCAATAATAGGATGAAGTGGTTCATCTCCATCAATAAATTCATGCAACAAATAGCTCTGATGATCTGTAAGTATGGCTTCTATTCCATCTTTAGAATCTGTTCTGAGAAATTCTCTAGGTCTCACGCTATCATCCCAGATCTTGTATAGATATTCAGCTACACTCTCAGCTTTAAACCTCTGGTGGTACAACACCTCGCTATTTTCTTCCTCTATCTCTATCTCCAGCTCGAAATTCTCCAAGTTTTCTGGGCTCTCTGGTCGAGGTGGTACTTCCACTTCTGCTAATACGTGATTGATATTTTCTTGGAAATTTTGGATATCCATGGTAAGTATATTTTACTGCTAGTATATTGTTTCGGAAAAAAAGTTCAAAATGAAAATTAATTCTAAAGAATAGTTATCAGTAGATAATAACTATTATATTGAAATTATATAAATATGGCATTTTATCATTGCTCCTATATTCTTAGGACTGGAAAAGTTTGTAATCAAGGTTGCTATAGGCCTGAAGGGTGCAAAGTTCACTGGAATTCTCTATCACGCGTACCTTATAAAGAATGTGGTAAGTTGACTTATTCCGATTACAATTATTATGATACTCATGCAGATAAATATCGAAGGCAGGATTGATATTAGCAGAAAAAGCTGGAGAAGATAGTACAAAATAGTGTTATAGGTTTGAAGAACTATTGCTCTGCAGGCCCGGGTGATGGATCAAAGATCTGAGACTCTGCCCCTCTAAAGGGTTATAAAAAATACATAGTAAGTATATATGCGATATCTTAATATAGCCAAGTATCACCAAAAATTTTTAGTAACAAAAAATTTTCGGAGTCGAGATCTCTATCAAATTCCATATTTTTAAACTTTTAAAAAGCTTTCTAAATGTCTGTCACTAAAAACTCTAAAAAAGATCGAATTTCTCCAGCTTTTTTTCTTTTTTTTTATATATGGGTATATTACATATTGTAACCAATTAGCTTATTTGTGTGGCGCAGTAGACATGGCGCAGCATATGGCGCAGCCGCAGCACGTGGCGCAGTAATCGCCGATCACTACTAAATCAGGCAAATAAGTAATTTATATTAATTAATTTAATTTATTATTAATTCTATTTATAATTC
>CAJVPS010002385.1:0-12468 GCA_910591765.1 Ambispora leptoticha | reverse complement strand
TGAAAATTTATAAATATATTCTTTAAAATATTATTATAATAAATTATAATAAATTATAATAAGTTATAGTAAGCTATGATAAGTTATAATAAGTTATGATAAGTTATAGTAAGTTGCAGTAAGTTATGGTAAGTTATGACAAGTTACAACTTGTGATAAGTTATGACAAGTTGTGATTTTTATTAAATTTTTTAATAAATTACAACATATAATTGTAATATAAGTATTATAATATAATAATTATAACTACCATCTTTAATGATTATTATATATTTAATATATCTAGATTTAACACATTATTATTTAGATGATCACTATGTATATCATAATTATTAATTTAGATTATTAATATTTTTAATTATTTTTATTATTAATATTTCTTTATAATTTTATTTATTATATTTATATTATTATTTATATTATTATTAATTATTGAATTATAATTAATTACCCTCTGAAAATATAAATTAAGTTAATTAATTATATTCAATATACATATATTTTAAAATAAAAATATTATTAATTTATTTATATTTTATATTTATTTCTTTTATTATAAATATATCCTTTATATTCTGTATTTTTATCTTAAATTTGAATACTCTTTAAATAATAAAAATTATAAATTATAAATTAAAATTATTCATATCATATTTATCTTATTTATAATTATTTTAAAATAATCTTATAACTTAATAACAGTAGATATAGTTATTATAAATATTATTCTTTAATATCTTATACTTTATATATTATATATATTACATATATATATATATTTAGTTTAATTTTAGTAAAAATATAATCAAGATAAATAGTAAATAATTTAAATAATTTATATAAAGCATAACTAAACTTATTAAAATAGTAAAAAAAGATAGTTTCTTTGATCTTAAGTAGAGATGGCATAGCAAGTATGTAATATTTATTTATCATCTATTATAATATATTATAATTCCAAAATTTTATGACATAATTAATTGCAACTAGATAATACTTTATTTATTATCATATTATAATAGTTGAGAAGCTATCTTTAATCTCAAGTCTTTATCTTATCTTTTAATTAAATTATCTACATACTTAGGAGAGTTAAATAAAAATATATTTATTTGAATTTTATAAGTTAAAATAGTTTTCTTAGCATAAGAAATTACTAATAAATATATATAAGTATAATATATTACTATCTTTTTTATTGATATAGCCTTACATTAATATCTAAATAAATATAAGACTAATAATAATATCATATTATTTAAAACTTGTAAAATATTTGTAATAGTACTTAAAAATATATTTAATTATCATATTATTAATAATATCTTTATAGATAACTATATTTTCTTTATTAAACTAATTTAATACAAGATTATAATACTAAATTCAGAAATGAATAATAAATATAAGTGATCTAAATCAAGTTATATATTTTATAAAAGATTTTAAATTCATTATTAAAATAAAAGTTAATTATCAAGTATTAAAAATCTTAAAAAAAGTCTGAAAACTAGCTATTTACTTTAATATAACTATATATAAATAAGACAGATCAATATACTTCTCAAGCAGATATAATAATAATAATTATTACTCACAAAATTAATATAAAAGTTATTAAAATAATAATTCAATATCAAAGAAACTTGATCAAGCAGAAAGTTATTATAATAATAAAAAGAATAATATTTAAAAGAATAATATTTAAAAGAATAATAAGTTTAAGAGTATATACTATAACTATAATAAATCAGATCACTTTACAAAGAATTATTATTCAAAATCAAAAACTAAAATTATAAATATAGAAGATAAACAAGAAGAATTATGCGAAAAGAACCAGATTGCGTTAAGGTATGTTTGGTATTACGAAGACCCATATATACTTATTCCAGGACATCTTCAAGAATGGGGTCTCATTGAATAAACTCGAAACTTTAAATGCTTTTGCGATTTACTATTTAATATTTATTTCAAAGTTAGAATAAAATCGAGAATGGTCAAAATCATATAACTAAGACAAATTTGTCTCGCAATTAGCAAGAAAGTTTTATTTTTCAAATTTATAAAACCAAACACATCAATGTAAGAGAAAAAAATTGTTATTATGGAAAATTTCAACATAATTATCTAGTCTTCAGTTTCAGTGGGGATGTCCAATTATTATCATTATCTAAATAATAATCTGAGATATTTTTTAATAATAATTGATACCGTTTATGGAGGTCTTGAATTAATGACTACAAAAGAGTAAAGATCAGCCATAAACAGAATAAAATAAGTGAGCATAGATATTATAATTACCCGTAATGTTAACATTCTTACAGCCGATTTCGTTAGACTTGGTAAAGATGCAACTTGTTCCGGAATGTCAAAGTCCATTATTGAAAAAACAACTGGACGCATCTTAACTGGCCAATTAGCAAGGTATACATCAGCTGTTGTTCCTGTAAAGTGACAAATTAAGTTTATTAAAGATCTTGCATTAACAATTAAGACATGGCTTTACTTACCGCAGAATTGAATGCAAAGGATGGGTAAATCTGATATTTCGTATACAATTTTTTCTGGTAATGAAGATACTATAAACTTGAACATAATAGCTATTGCTTCATGCAATTTTGACAAGTCAATATCTCTTTTTGATAAGATCGATGTGGTTGCTGTTTCCACATAAATAAATTCGATTTTTCTATTAAATGGCAAGACTCCGTCATATTTTGGCTTTTTTGATGATTTATTTCCGAGTAGTTTTTGTGCTTTGCTTGCGACTTCACCACTATTATACAAAATTATACAAGAACAAAATTAGCTAGATACAATATAAGATAACACAGCAGCTTTTGTTTAGAACATACCGTCGGAGAATACAATCATTAAGTGAAGCTAAGCAATCGTCAAAGAATGGCGCAACGATGTTGCTGTTGTACCATCCTTCTTGTAGTTCGGAACTATCTAGATTTAATATACCCTTATCCTGAAAAAGAAAAAAACTGAATACAAGATAAATAAATATGTTTTACAAAAATATAAAAAATATACTGCATTTAATTAATACTTACAATTTATTAAACAAATTACGCAAATATACTGTATCTCTATTTGGATTTTCGTAATTAATGGTGATACTTGAAAGAGCTTTTCCAAGCTCCCACAATGATGTCTAAATATGTTAATTATAAGTAATAATATCTATTTTTTGTGTTTCGGTTAATTACTTACTACATTTAAACACTTCAAAGTTTCCAAAGTTTCTTTTGACACGGATCTTTGTGGTTTATATTTCTTCATTTTTTCTTCAAAATAAACTTTTACAGATTGTCCCAAAACATTCATGATTCTACTATCATTCAGGTCGATAATACCATAACTTAATGACGATTTTTTCTTTGCTTTCTTTTCTTTCTAAAATAAGCCCATTAATTTTTCTTCGATATCTATTTCGCAAATAATTTCATCAAACTGCCAGGGAGACCAATCCATATCCATGTATTCATTATTAGTTATAAATCGTGGTTGTTTATAATTGGGAGATGAAGGAGGAGGAGTCGTAGGAATTGTAGATGTTGAGTGAGACTCGCCAAACGGTTTTGCCTGTACCGTATTACAAAAAATGATTTATCAAAAGCATTATCATGATGATCAATGAAAATTAATTAGTACTTACCTGATCTGATGTAGAGATTGTATCGGAATAATTCGAACTATTTACCTTTCCTGCTTTTTCGGTATTAATTTCTTCGGATTCATCGGCTGTTTGCCCATCATCATCGGTCGCATTTTCGTCACCAGTTGAGGAGGAAACAGACGCGGATGTCGTTTTAAACTGTAAATGTAAAAGGTGAGAAGACATTTTTCCAATAAGTTATTTGTTACGAAATATTGAGAATTACTTATGGCTTCATGCCATCATTATTTCAAACATCTATGGTCACTCACTTTCTTTGATGATTCCGGAACTATTCCACCAGTTAGAGAACGTTTCGTTCTAAGAGCTTCTGGCATCTCTGAAATTATTTCTTGGGCGCCATACGTCCGTGCTTCATCTAACACTTCAATACTAGTCTTTACGTAATTACGTTGAGCCGTTCGCTATAGTAAATATCAATGACTATTAATTTCCATTGATAGTAGAATTCTTTAAGAAGGACCAACTCCAACCTTTTTACGTTCAAATATGAGATCTTCGAAAAATGTTTTCATAGACGGATGCGGATGTATCTAAAAAAAAATAAAACATAAATAATATCAATAAATTCACAATACAAGGTTGATGGCGTGGACACCGAAAATTTTCAGCAAAACCTCTGAATCGTTCTATATGAACATAATAACAACCAGAAGCGTCCCCACCATCATCATTTGGGCACCGAAAATTTTCAGCAAAACCTCTGAATCGTTCTATATGACATAATAACAACCAGAAGCGCCCAAACGTACTTCTGAACCATTCTATACGACATATAATAACAGCTCTAAACCGTTCTATATGGCATATAATAATAACCAGAAGCGTCTTGTAAAAAAAATTATACTTCATTATTTGCCAGTTTCGTATATCGTTTATACCACGTTCCGTCGAGTCCACCCCAATCTTCATTAAATGGCTCGATATCCAAGATAACGTTTCGCATCTCATATAGAAAATTGGGATATGACCATTCGGTACTGTCCTTATCGAAATATGGGGCTAAAGCTGAAAAAAAGTCGGTCAGAGCTTTGCAAATAAAAATAAAACTTTAAATTTGATTTTTCTACCTTTAAAGCCTGGAAACGGTTCGCTCATTGTTTCTAGTATAGTTACTATGGATGAATTTGATGGGTCAACAAGAGAAATATTGTTAAGGTCACGTTCCAAAGTTTCACTAAAGAAAAATAAAATAAGGGAAGATATTATGGTATTTTTCACGCGTTTTGAAATACAGTATATAGGTACTAGGCGATCAATGCACATGACTGATTTTACAGTTGCCGGTTCCGCGTTTGGTTCGATCAGTGATCTGAATAAGTAAGAGACCAATATACTTAATATACCGTAATCCCCAATGATAGTAGACCCCACGTGATTTTTCACTAATAATTTTCTTTTTTTTACTAATTAAATATTCGGGTGAAAAGTAACAGACCCCGGGTGGTTTATGCAATGAATTACGGTACTTGAGTCCGGATCGAATTACAATCCGAAGTTTGCAGAGTACCTCTTATCATAAGAACCACATTTTGCTTGATAATTTTTTACGTAGTCCAAATCATATCCATGACGGAGATTAACAGGTTTAGGCACGGATTTATTAAAAACCTTGTCTATAATAATTTTAACAGTTGTTCCGGGCATATTTATTACCAAATTAGTGATTTATATCAATTTATGCGTTTTTTAGTGAATTTTAGCGATTTATAGCAGTTTGTAACAGGTATATCTTTCCGATCTTTAATTTCTTGAAGGTCGAGAGCATGGCTAAGCTTTCCCCATAAATTTTTAAGGTGACGTAGTACATGTCGTCTTTTAATTGGTTCCTCCAAACCCAACCACCGTCCAAAAGCGATCCACAATTTTTTATTCAAATCATCAACAGACGTTTTGGATGTATCAATACCCTCGCTCCACGAGTCATTACAAGCTAACCCGTTAATGATATCGGTATCGAGTAACGTTAGGAAATCAGGAGGGACTTCGAGTGACCCGAGAGGATTGTTATTAGCCGATCTTGCTTCACGGATTAATGTTTCGACTAGTAGATTTTTTGTTGAAATTTCTTGACGGGTCTTAGTTTTTTTCGATGAATTACGATCCATAGAGGTGAGAGGGGTGCTTATCCATTCTTTTTCCAAATAGTCTACCTTATCACGAATACATAGGCCTCGAGTAGCATACTGGGTTCTATGCTTAATTACAAAATATTTGTTTTTCGTAAATTGGTATAAACCAGACTTTGATTGACCCACTCAGCGACAAGATTACATTTTGAGGAACAAACAAACTATCTTAGCCAAAGCACAGGACGGTCACGGCTCCGTTCTGTTCCACGAACCCGCACAAATAACTAAGACAACTGCCTTATCAACACAAAATATCAAGCGCAAAGAAGACAATATAAAATTAACGGCGATTTTTACTCGAGTCGGATCAAAAATTATATCGGTAGTATCTATTATCGAAGTCATTTCCGTGGATCTCGTGAGGGAGTTTACATCAACCCCAGGATCGTTGTGTGTCACAATTTCTTCTTGCCCACGTCTTTGTTTTTTGTTTTTACGCGCACGAGCCTGTCATGATAATTTTGTCTTAGCCGGTGTTTCCTCTGGCATAACGATTTCTTTTCGCTTGTTAACGAACGACATAATTGCAAAGCTCGCGGTGTATTATTAGTAGATGAAGAGATACAAAAGCGACACTATTCGACGAGCCGTTAGGATTTTTATTCCTAGAGCCGATGTCCTACTCAAGACGAATAGCATATACTTTCGTGGAAAAAAGAAGCGTGGGAAGTTAGATTGATAATCAGTATATTATGTATTTCTCACCGATTGGCTATAAATGCACACCAATTATGAAGCTCTTCCAAGATCGTCCATAGATAATAAATTAGAGTTTTAGATTTTCACTGGTAAAAAGTATGGTCGAAGTGCGGTTGAAATGCAGTTGGTAAATATTTAGCTGGAAAGCTAGCATACAATATATCGTAATATAATTATGGTTAAAGTGCGGTTAAAGTAATGTTGAAGTACGGTTATGGTGCATGAAATATTCTTATTATAAAAACTAAGCAAAATCTTTAGCACGAAGAAACAAAATTTCGAATCTCTGACTCTTGTGCTGGCTCACGCTATCGAACGCAAATATCGTAGAGGCAAAGCCTCATTGCTCTGCAATAAAAATGGTTGAATGGACTGATACTCAGATACGTATACTTATTAATGAGCGTAGAAATAGAAATGAGAAATATCATAATCTTGGAAGGAACCAAATCAGATTTTGAAATAGCATTGCAACCAGAATCAATCAAGAGCATACATAACACGAGCTTTAATGGGTATCAATGTAAAGAAAAATTTATGAATCCTGTTCGGGATTACAATGTAAGTATGGCATAGTAAAAATTTTATCCGGATCAGATTTTTTACTAACTTACGTCTTAATAATTCATGTTAATTAGTTGATGTGTGATTATATGGCAGGGAATTGAAGAGCACGAAGAAGCCGAACGGGTGTACAATATTTTAATGAATTCCGTACACATTTTTGGGAGAGGCCTGAAGACAATTTTGATAGAATCCGTAACATTAATAGTTCTAATCGTAGACAATGTAGAATTGGGGGGAATAATACACCCGCACCATCTACTAGGGAAGTTGAACATGAATTAGGTCAAATATTGCCAGGTAATCGAAGAAGCCGAAGAACTTCCATTGATAGTCGAAGAAGTCGTAGACGGTCTGCATCTTCATCTCCACCCCGTGATATAATAAACGCTAATACAAACAATCCTGGTGTGGAAAATCCTGAACAAAATATTGGTTATGCTGGCTCTACCGAAACATCATCTCTTCAACCGCCACCTTATGAGGCCACAGATGGAGCGCAAAATAATTCTTCAGAAATAAATCAGGGCCATGTCGTTTCTAGCCATGAAGTGGCTGTCTCCGGCAATAATTTAACACCTAATTTGCTAAATACATTCTTATCTCAAAACGACAGTGATGTTAGTATGCACGATGTAGGTAGTCAACCACTGGAATAAATGAGAGAAGTTAGATCTTGTCCTGTTATGCAGAATTTCATCTGAAAAAGTAATAGCAGAGCTAGTGTCTCTGACACATAAATTTTTAGCACCTACTATGGAATAATGACACTTCATGTATGTGCTCACTCCGCTAAAAATTCTTGAGTTATGCATGACAAATTGTCATGCCGATTACTTGTCAAGAAAAAAAAACAAAAATCACATGATTGCAAGACAAACCTGTCCCAAGAAATTTTTGATTGTGTAACACAGATGTTCGATTAATATATTATATAATAAATTAGAAGATCATGGAACTTTTTATGCATGAACTCATGATATATGTGAAAAGTTTTTCACTATGCATATTTACATAATAAATATTTATGAACTTACATTATTCTAATTTCACATTCTTTAAATTTATTATATAATAATAACTCTTTAAGCTTATTATTTTTTATATTTAAATAAGACTAGAAATGAGTAAAGAAAATATTTTAAAAGAATAGAATATTTATGTTATGATTATTCATCATTTCTTTTTACTTGCAATATAATAAAGCTAATATTTTAATAATTATATAAATATATTTACTAATTTATATAATAATATTTATAAGTTCTTGATAATTACTGAAAAATATCAAATAAATACTATATCTATTATATATCTTAAAATGAAAGAAGACCATTAGATTTTATAAAACAAATTAAGATTAATCATAGATCAAGTTATAATTTTCATTAATAATATATACTATTACTAGTTTAAGTTTATATATATATAAATATTTTAAAATAATAAGAATAATTATATTCATGACAATTATTTACTTTTATAATTTTAATAAATTATATAATTGATTATTTTTTCAATAAGATAATTTATATATATTTTACTTCTAATAAAATTATGATTATCTTCTTAATAAGATAATTATTCAAATTTATTTCTAATAAAATACTCTCTCAATAGAACAAAAAGAAAAGAAAATAAGATATATAATAAAATATGCATATTTATTAAAGAAAAATGCTAATTAACTATTTTTAACTCAGTAACTAATTCTCTTTATCAAACTTAATTATTATTCTTAATTACTTCTTAACTTTTTATATATAATATTTTCTTGTTATGCTAATTATAAATTATTTTTAACATAATATTTCTTCTAATTTATTCAAGAATAAGTAAAATTTCAAAAGAATAATCACAAAAAATATTACATACATGATAATTAAGAATTAAAATTAGTAAAATATTAAGATATTCAAAGCTAAAGTGAGAAAAGAAAGAAAATTATTAATTAATTAGAAAATTATTAATTTAATAAAATTATAAATTAAATATGACATACTTAACTAAATTAATAAAAGAATAAGTAATAATATAAATTAAAAATAGAATTAATAATAAATAAAATTAATTAATATAAATTTCTTATTTTCTAATTTAGTAGTAATTAGTGATTACTATATCACATGTTGTTATGCTATACCATATTTACTGTATTATATAAATAGATAATTGATTATAAGATTTTTGACTTTAAGAGATTTACTTCATAAATCTTTTAATTATTATTAATAATAATTATTAGTTCCAAATTATTAAACTCAATATATAACTTTAAGTAATCATTATTATATAAATTCTTTAAGACTTTTTCATCTTTATTTCTAAGTTTATAGGCTTCTTTATTATAAACTTCATAAATATAGAATGATTCTTTCTATTTTTAATTAAATTTATTATAATATTAATACTAAGTTTTTATTTATTTTATTAATATTTTTTATTCTATCTGAAAAACTATTATTTTTATTTCTTGTCATATTATTCTTTTTATTTTAACTATTTTTCTTGAATATTACTAAGAGCTAGTTCTCATGTAATCTCTAGTTTGTCAATTAGTTTACATATTCTTTTAACTAAAGCTTTTTTAAAAGTAAGATTATCAAAATCTTTTAATTTAATATCTAATAATACAATTGCTTACTAATTATATACTAATTAAAAAGGTTCAAATAAAGTTATATTTTGATTTATTATTCTATAAGCAAATAAAACTGAAGATAAATAATGATCCTAATCTTTCTTATAGAATTAAATATACTTTCTTTTAAAAATCTATATCTTATCACTATATCTTTATAAAAAAATAGAATAATTGAAATTGTAAAAGTATCTGTAATAGATCTTGCTTTAGTCTATTTGATTAGATAATCTATAATAATTATAATATAATAATTTCTATTACTAATTACTAAAAGAAATTCTATTAAATCAATTCTAATTTTTTAAAAAATATATTTATTTAAATTAGCATTATCTTATTATTCTTATATAATTATTTTTTTTTATTAGTATATATTATAGACTTTAATATATATATCTATATTTCTATATTTGAAATTAATAATAGTTTCTTATTATTTAATTATAGATAGTTTTAATTCTGAAATAATTAAAGATAATATTTGAATAGTTATTATAAAGAACTAATTTTACTTTTGTTGATTTTATAACTAATAATGAATAATTAATATCCTATTTATTTTTTTATATAGTTTATTATTTTATATAAAATATTTCTTTAATTCTGCTAATAGTTATTTTCATTTTTTTTAAGAATTCATTAAGTATTATTAGCATATTAAGATAATTATACAGTTATCCAGATTTATGTTTTATTATTTTCTTTTTTAAGTGGAGATAATATTCTAAAAAGTGAATTAATATTTAAGTAAATTCTATTAAATTTATATTTAACTTTAAAATTATATTCACATAAGATTATTATTTAGTATACAAGTCTTTCAGAAGAATTTGATTTATTGATTAATTACTTGAGTACTGAATAATTAATGATTAATATGAATAGAATATTAGAGAATAGATAAGATCTAAATAGTTTAATTATTTAAATTACTTTAAAATATTCTAACTCTATTATATTATATTTACTTTCTTTCTTACTAACTCTTTTGCTGGTATATGTAATAATATATTTTTTCTTTTCACTATTATATTATTCTAGTATAATATCTAATACAAGTTTAGAAGTATCAGTAAAAAGAATAAAGAGCTTTATAAAGTCTGAATAGATAATAATTAAGAGTAATATTAAATATTTTTTAAGTAACTCAAAAGCTTTCTGTTATTTTTTTGTTTATCTAAATTCTTTATTTTTTTTGAATAATCTATAAAGAGAGACTGCTATTTTGACAAAGTTTTTTATGAATCTTCTATAATAAAAAGCAAGTCTAATAAATTTTCTTAATAAAATGATATTGATAAATATTAAAAATTTTTATATCTTTTTTATTTTAGCTAGATCAGAATGAATATTATCTTTTTTAATAATATATCCTAAAAAAAATAATTAGTTTTTTTTAAAAATATATTTATTTAGTTAAAGCTTCAAATTTGTTTGCTAATATTTTTTTAAAGTCTTTTATATATGAACTAAATATTTTTTTCAGATTTTAAAATATATAGTAATATTATCAAGATATATAATGATGAACTTTCTAATATATTTTTTAAAGATTTTATTTATCAATTTTTGAAATATTGTTAAAATATTAATAAGTTTAAATAGTATAATATTAAAGTAAAATAGATTTTTATTAATGATAAATGCAGTCTTTTCTCTATCTCTTGGATATATTTTCATCTAATAAAATCTGCTAGCAAGATTCATAATAATAAAGTATTTAGTATTTTTAAAGAAGTTCAGAAGTTTATTAATTTATAGTAAGAAATATTGATCTCTTTATTCAAATTATCAAAAAATTTTTTAGGATGATTTATATCAATTTTTATTATTGAGATAAATATTTGATATATATTAATATATATCAGAGTTATCAATATATATTATTTAATAATATAAATTTGTTAAATTAACTTATTTTATTAAATATTATTATTTAATAATTTTTATTATTAAATTCAAGAATATTTTTTATTATTAAAATAAAAATCTATTTAATAAATATATTACTTTAAATATAATTCTAATAATTCATAACTAATTAATCAATATTTTTTATTTTAACTCTTTATAAATAAGTTATTTACTACATGAAAATTATATACTTCTTGTTGGATAGTATTATTACTTATATTATTATCTTTATTATTTTCAAGTTCTAATCTATTTTTTTATCAAATCTCTTATTTTTAATAATATTTATTAAGTCTTTATATATTAAATTTATATTTTTTTGATATATTTTCTAAAAGAAAATTAATATTAGTTATCAAAAGATTATATATAGTATAAAATAAAAGCTTACTTTATATTTATCTATATGATATTATAATAAAGTTTTACTTATTTCAATTAATAGATAATTTAGATTTAGTATAATATTATATATACTTGCAATATATATACATAAGCTAATAGATAGTGATTTTTCATGAAGAGATGAAAAGATAATGCAAGTAATATAATTAATATTACTAGTACTATTATTTTCAAGTTAAAATAACTTATTATAATATTCAGCCACTTTTAATAATATTTTTTATTTAGAAATTTTCTTGAAATTTTTTTAATTATTAATAGAAGATAAGATATTTATTTTAAAGATATGAAAAATTACTTTCTTAACTGCTATCATATTGAAATCATATATATCTTTTATTCTTTTTATAATCTAATTAAGATATAAAAATTATCAATAAAATTTAATAAAATTATAATTATAATAATTATTACTAAGTGAT
>CAJVPS010002384.1:0-12470 GCA_910591765.1 Ambispora leptoticha | reverse complement strand
GTCAGAAATTACTTTAGCTTTAGGTTATTTTATAAAATAATTAATTGTAATAATAATATATTGATTTTCAGTTATTATTATTTTATTAGATCTAATTAGATTAATAACTATTTTATCAAAAGATTATTTACTTTTAATAGAATATAAAGATTATTTTATAGTACTTTTACTAATTTACTAACAGATTTTACAAGTCTTTGCATAATTCTTTATATTAGTTTTTATATTATTTTATCAATATTTATTTATAATTTATTGATAGATTTCTTCATATCCAAAATATCTAAATATTGAATTTGAATGTAAATTAATAAGAATAACTTCCATTTTATTTTCTTTATAAACTCTAAAAAATATAGTTAATTTTTTTCTTTTATTGATTATATATTCTTCATTATTATTCTAGAATTAATTCTATAGAATATATTTTATTATCTAAATATCATTATAAATTATAGTAAATTAATAAATTTATATTATTATTATAAAGAGAAAAGTTATTTAATAAGCTTTTAAATATATTCAAAATAAAGTATTAGTATTTTGATTCTTTTTTCCAGATTGATAAGTAATAATAAAGATATATTTCATAAGAGATATAATTTATTAGTTTATTCTAATAGAATGACTTTATTGATTTTTGAATAACTATCTTAAGATATTATAATTAGTTATCATTTCAAATACAGTTCCAAGTAAGTAATAGTGAAATTATCTAACAATCCATACTATTGCTAGTATTTCTTTTACATTTACTTCATATTTTTATTCATTTGATTTTAAGATGACACTTGTATAATTGATTACTTATTTTTTTATTTTTATCTTTCTGAGATAGGACAACTTTAAGTTCTGAATCTGAAATATTAGTATAAAGATAGAATTTCTTTATAAAATCAGAATAAATCAAAATAAATACAGTTATAAGATATTGTTTGATTTATTGAAAAACTTTTTCTTATTCTATAGTTCAAATAAATAATTCTATATTTTAAAGTAATTTAAATAATAAAATAGCAATTTGAGAAAATTCTTTTACAAATTTTCTATAGTATCTAGCTAATTCAAGAAATGATTCAAGTTCTTTAATAGTTCTTAGTTAAGAAAATCTTTGAACTTTTGAATAGTTAATAAGTTAGAGAAAATTTTTTCTTCTATGTTCAAGAAAAGACAATTTTCTTTTGCAAAAGTTATATTTTTCTGGGTTGAGTTTTAAATTGATATTTTGAATTCTGCAAAATATTTTGTTAAGATAATCTAAGTATTTTTCAAAATCTTTTGAGAATATATTCAAGTTATCAATATACACATGGCAAAATTCTAATTATATTCTTCTAGTATAGTATTTATAACTTATTGAAAAGTTACTGAAGTATTATATAATCCAAAAGATATAACATTAAATTCAAAAAGTTCTTCTTTGAAGATGAAAGTAGTTTTAGATTTATTTTCTTCTTTTATTTTAATTTGTCAGTATCCAGAAGTTAAATCCATAAATAAAAATTAATAAGTATTTTTAAAAGAATTTATTATTTTATTAATTTTAGATAATAGATAAATATTTTTATGAATAATAGTATTTAATTTTCTGTAATTAATACAAAATCTTTTCTTTTTATTCTTTTTGAAAACTATAATAATAAGTAAAATACAAGAACTAGTTGATAATCAGATTATATTTATATATAATATTCTTTGAATTTCTTCAGATATAAATAACTAATCTGAAAGAATAATTCTATAAATTGTTATTTAATAAGCAATTCATTTCTAATATATATCTTATATCAAATTATATTACTTTAACCAAGTTAATATAATTTAGTTGCAAAAATATTAGTATTATCTTCTAATAATTAAGTAAGAAGTCTTTCTTAATTTATAATTGATTTTTATTATTTAATAACTTTTTCTTCTTGTTCTTGTTTCAAGAAATAAATATAAGCTTTTTAATGATTAATAAATTCAAATCTAGCTGTTTCTTGACTAGATTATTCAAGTTCTTTTCAAGTAGAAACTGATTTAAGTTATTTAACAGAAACAAGTTACAAAAATACCAGTTGAGTAATTTCTGATTAGATTTAATAATATAATTATTTTCTGAATTATTTTAAATGATGATATTAATATTTTCAATATATTTAAAGTTAATAGTTCCATCTTTAATATTAATTTCTTGTTTGACAAGAGATGAGTAAGACATTACTTAACATATAATTTCTATAGAAATTTCTATAATAATATAGATATTTACTAGTATAACTTGATATAATAGAATTCTGATCACTTCTTTTTTAGTATAATAAATATTATTGTTAGTATCAGTTAGATAAGCTTTTTCTGATAGTTTTTTTATCTTAATTATTATAAACTTTGATTATATAGTATCTATTATTTTATTCTATAGAAGTATTTTTTAAATAGTTATTAAATTATTATAAAAGTTTATTAAGTATTTGATAAATAATATTGAATTTTTCTTATATTTCATTCAATTTAAGTTAAGATTAATTTGAAATAGAAATAAAATTTATTTTTTCAATTATTTTATTAGTTATTATTTCTTCTTGAATTAGTTTCAAAATTATAGAATATTTTTCTTTATCTAATTTAGCTAAAGATTTAGATTATACATAATTATCTTATTTATTATTATCATATAAAATTAGATATTCTTAACAAAGTTTTATATTAATATAATTCAAGTAAGTAAGTTATTATCTTCAATTAAGACTGAGTTATTGATAAATATATTGAAATATTTTAGCAACAGAAACTTTTACAAAACTCTTATAAATAATTTTATAAATAAAGTTATCTTTATATATAAAGTGAAATAGAATTGTTTTACCAATTTTATCATATTTATTATAAATTTCTAGTAATATTTCATATTTTCTATGCTTGTTAATTATTCTAATATTCTTTTTTTATTCTCCATAATTAAATTAATAAATATATTAATATTTATAGATATAAAAATACTTCTTCTTATAACTTCTAATAATAAATATATTTCTAGATTTATTATATTTACTATATTAAGAGCAAGCAGGAAAATTCTATTATTTTTTTCTGATATAATTATTACAAATAGTTATTTTTTCTTTATTTATTTTAAAATTGGTTCCAGTATAATATTGATTTATATATTTCTCATATTTTTTATATTTTTTAATTTAAAAGTTAAAATAAATTTGTTGTAAAGTAAATTGATATTAATCAAAATTTCTTTTTACTCTTTTATTAATAAAGAGTTCTTATTCAACTTTATCAGTTTAGTTCTTATTTGTTTTGAATTTAGTATAAAGAATTTATAAACTTTGATAATTATTTAGTTAGCAAGATTATTATAATATTAATAATATGATAATCAGATATAAAAAGATTTCTATAATACTAGTATTAACTATTTAATTCTCTCTAGTTAAATAACTATCAGTTATTTCAATTTTTTTTATATAAACTTTTTGTTAAGTTATTTATAATCTTTCCAGATATATTTTTTCTATTTGATTTTAATTTCTTCTTGATATACTTGTACTTTATAAATTCTTTAATACTTTGGATAATTTGAAAAGATATATCTTTAAAATTAATATCTCTTAGATTTTGATTAAAAGTTTCAATAGAAATTCAAACTTCTTTAGTAATAATTTTAATACTATCAGTATTTTGAGTTTCTTGATATCTAGGGGTTATGATATTTTAATCATTATATTATTATATGAGAAAGATTTTCTTTTTCAAATATTATTTTTCAAATTTAAATTCAGAATCTTATTTTAATTCATCTTTTTTAAAACTTGTCTCATCAAATATAGATTTTTTTCTATCATTATAGATAAATTTAATTAGTACTTTTTCTTTTTGATTATTATATTTAAAAGTTAAAAGTTCTTTTCTAATATCAATATTGACTTTGATTTTGTTTAAAAAGTCTATTTCAATAATTACTAAGTATATTTTGACTTTAGTAATATCTATTTTAGTAGAAATTATAATTCTATTAATATTTAAAAGTAGATTATCAATAGCTTCAAGAAATTATTTGATACTTTATTTATATTAAATATAGAGATATTTAAATTATATTGTATTTTCAATCCCATATCTTTAATAAAGTTATATGTAGTGATATATCCAAAGATATTAGTACTAATAATTAAATTAATGATATTCTTTTTAACTTTTACTTCATATCAGGCAGATATAGTTTTAAGTTTTTGTCTAAGTAATATTCTTCTTTTTCTTCTTGATTTAAGTACTGTAACTTAGTGTATTCCTTTTAATAGTTAAATTCTTTGTAATAATAAGATCTGAATAAGTTGGATAATAGTTATATTTGCTTTCTATTAAGCCAAATCTTCTAGAATATCATATGGTTCAGCTATAATAATGAGTATAGATAAGATAATTTTGCTTTTTTTTTGTAAATAATCTTTTTGATGAGTTCTTTTTCAAGAGTTTTAGATAGTTCAGTATTATTTATATTCTAATTAAGAATAACTTTAGGAGTATTTTTTTATTTATCTTTTTTATTATTATTTGATTTCTTATTTTCATTAATTATTTCTTTGCAAGATTAATTTACAGATTTGATTTCATAAAGAATAATTCTGAAATTTCTAGATTTTCTTTTAGCAATCAAATATTTATATATATTAAGTAATGAATTTATATTATCTGATTTGATAGTTAATAGCTAAATACTATTAGTTAAAGCTTATATTTAGACTAGTAATATATTTTAATTATTATCATATTTTAATTATTGCTAATATTTGCTTGATTTGGTGGTATATTATTTTATTATTAATTAAAGTTATTTTAGTTATTCTAATATAATTATAATTGAGAATAATTAAAATAGATATAATCTAACTTATCACAATTATAACAAGTTAAAACTGATTTAGAATTTTGATTATTAGATTTATATTTAGAATTATTTCTGTTATAATTTGATTCTTTATTAATTTTAATACTTTTTAATTTTTGGTTTGAGTTTTCTTCTATATATTCAGATTTTATATTCTTCTAGATATTTATTATCTTAATCTACTTTATAAAGTAAATTAATAAATTTATTTATATTCTTTCATAATATTAATCTATTACAAGATTTTAATTTTATCTTGCTATTGATCAATTCTTTTTTGAATATAGAAGTATATAATAAATTAATAATTAAAACTATATAACTAGTCTTAATTATTATTTCAAATAATTAATTGGATAGCATCATTTCTTTCTCTTTCATTATACTACAAGGTAATAGTATCTTCTAGATATTCTTTAACTAATTGTACTTTTTTAATATTAGTAATATCATTAACTTGTATAATAATATTAAAGTCTTTTAGTTATTTAATTAAATCTTGATCATTTTTTCTATATTTTCTAATAGAAATAATAAACTTTTTATAGACTGATTATTTTGTTCTGCTATTCTATTAGTAAAAGCTCTAAGAATTGCAATAAGATTCTTTAAGTTATTATTATTATTTTATTGATCCATTTAATTATCTTCTTTTTTAGTTAATTAATTACTATCTTTTAAATTAGTTTGGATATTTTCTTTTGAACTAGAGTAATTTGATTTTCTTCTAATTCTGGAGTTAATATAGATTATACTGGAGAAATGAAAGTATTTTTTGTATTTTTAGTTTTAGAATAGTATTTGTCAATATTACTATTAACAAAAAGAGTTCTTGATTAAAAGATAAAGTCTTGAAAAATAAATCATTGATAAAATTATTTAATTAAATTGAGTTATTCTTCTTGAGTATTGATATAATCAAAAATAAAGATATTTACTAGTTATACTATTCTTTGTCTCAGTTAGCTAATATGTATTTTATTAAGATCAAGTTGAAATAATTCTTGAAATAACAAATATATAACTTGATTAATTGATATTACTTCAATATTTTTTATAAATAGGTGAAAGATATAAAATTGTAAAGAAAAATTTGATTGAAGAAGATGACAATAGAGGCAAAAGTCTTAAACAGGAATTCTAATAGTAAAATTAGGATCTTTATGTATTTCAAGATAATAATTAATAGAAAGTTTAATAAAAGAATAATAATTAATCATGAAAACTCAAGATATAAGTATTTATTAATTATAGATAAAAAGAAAGAGATATAAAAAGAAATATAAAAAGAGTATAAATATAATAAGATATATAATATAGAGAGAATCTTTCTTCATAAAAAGAGCATCAAAAATATATTATAGTGAATTGATAAGTGAATTTTTACTTGAATTTATCTTAATAATATAAAGTTGAGAAAAACTAAAATAATTAAAGAATAAAGAGAAAAAAATTAGATTATACTTTTAATAATAACAAAGATTTCTAAAATTTGTGCTAATATCTACAGATATTATTTTTAAAAAGAGTAAAATAAATAAAAAAAGAATTAAATCAAAGAAATTATAAAAATTAGCTTAGTAAAGTCATTAGTAATTGATATAATTCAAGATTTGAGAAAATTAAATAGTAAAGCTACTATCAATCAAAGAAAACTCTGACTTATAAAAGATAAAAACTAAAATATATAAATTAAATAACTAAACAAAAATAGAATATGACTTATTTATAATAGAGATTTTTTATTCTCAAAATAAATAAAACAAAAAGTATAGCTTATTTATAATAAAAATCTTTTACTTTCAAAATAATATTAAAAATTAAAAATCAATATAATATTATAATTCAAAAATTCAAAATCAACTTTGTATAGTCAAAGAAATAAAATCAAGTAAAAGAAAGAGTATTAATATGATTAGAAAAGAAATTTTGTAAAAAGATTAATATTATTATAATAATAAGCTTTTTAATTATATTTTTCAAATAATTTAATTCAAAACTATTTATTTCAAGCTAGGATAATAGGTTCTTTTATATATTTTTCAAATATATAAATTATTATAGTATTACTAGTTAATGCTATATAAATATATATATTATAATAATTAAAGTACTATTAATATTTAGAAATATATATATTAAAAGATATTAAAAGATATTAAAAAATATTAAAGAATGTTAAAGAATATAAAAGAATATTAAAAGATATTGAAAGATGTTGAAAAATATTGAAAAATATAAAAAGATGTTGAAAAATATAAAAAGATATAAAAAGATATTAAAAGATATAGAAAGAATTTATGATCAATATTCCAAATATAACAGTTCTATCAAAATTAAAAATAATCTTTTACTATATTATTCTATTATATATATGAATATCATATTACAAAAATATAAATCTTGAATAAATATAATATTTAAAAATAGAAACATAATAATAAATATAATAATAAAAATAAATATGATATAAAAAATAGAAATATTTATTAATTAAACAAAAATTATAGAAATATGTGATTTTGCATAATCAAGAAAAGATTAGGAAATTAAATTTCATGTTACTATAGTAATATTAGTTTTAGTTTAAAAAAATAATTTATTAATTATAATATTACAATTTTATTATTTAATATTTATACTCTTAGGATAGATTGTTTTATTAATAAAGAGTATGAAAATAAATTAATAATAATTTAAAGAAATATATGTATTTATTTAAGAATAATAATAATATTTATTTTATTTAATAAAAACTTTTATAGTTTTATTAAACTTAATTCTTTAATTATAATTCTATATTATCTTTTTACTTCAAAGTTCTTCTTATTTATAATTAAATTTTCTTTTACTATTTTTATTTTGATCTTATTTTTCTTATATTACTAAAATTAATAAATTATTTTTATTTTGGTTTATTAGTTAGTATCTTATTGATATATTTTCTTATATTTGAAATTGCTTTATATTAAAGTATCTTCTTAATAATATATCAATCTGAGACTTTATATTATTATATCTAGTTGTATATATTTTACTAATTTTACTAATTACAAGATTTTATTTCATATTTAATATTATGTGAATCAGAATCCATATAATAATATAATTTAATTTCATATTATAATATATCAATATTATTAATTTCTATTAATATTTGATAATATTAACTATTACTAGTTAAATATTATAAACTAATTCATTTTTATTTATATCATATTATTTATTCAAATTAAAAATCAATCTGTGATTATAACTTATATTAGAAATAAATCTTATATTAGGAAATTTGAAATTTGATCCAAGAAAAGTGATTTTATATATGTATACTTGGTGATAAAAAGTTTGCAATCAGATAATGATTGATATAATTAAGAAATAATTTTAAATATCTATTATATAACAAGAAAAGATTCAATTATAATACATATTACTTTATTAAAATACTAAAATCTCAAGCTTTTAAATAAAAAACACTGATATCAAATTCAACTAATACTTATCAAAATTATGAACTTACAGATTTTGAGTATGATGAGATTGTTGGTACTTGGAAGTATATTTATTTGAAAAAAAGATTAAAAATATAATGTGTTACAAAAAAAATGGCATGTAAATTAAAAGATTAGTATTTTACTTTATAAATATAATGAATAATTTCTTTTATATAAATATTTTACAAATCTAGCTTTTTCTATTTGTTCTATTTAACTAATTATTATATGATAGAAGATGATATCTATAATAAAATAATAATTTTAAGCACACTTTATATTTTGCAAAGAATTTTTTATCCTAAAATAATATTTATATAATGAAGTGACTATCTAACAGTTCTGATTTGAATTCATCAAGAATATGTAACTGATTATTAAAAATAATATAAAAAAATGAATACCTAAAAATATTAGTAAGTTAAAGCAATTTATAATAAAAGAGTGGGATAAAATTCTTCAGAATATTATACAAAATTTAATCAGATCTATAAAAAATTATTGTTAACTAGTATTACAAAAAAATGGGAATAGAATTTCATATTAAAATTTTTATATTTAATAAAGTAGTTTATAAGCTTTAAAATAAGTTCACTTTCATTTATTTCTGTTAGATAATTATTAAGATATATAAGTTATTTGTGCACTATTTTTTTTGTAACACACTGTATTCTAGAACAATTTAAATTTACTATTCATACTATTATTAATAAATACAAGAGTTTGGTCAAACTACAGCTGCCACCCAGAGTGATAGATAACAAAAATTAGATGATAGAGCTATTCAAAGGTTAATTAATATTAAAGATGATCAATAACAAGCAGTTAATGAAATTATCGAAAAATTCAATATTGCTATAAGTATATACTCTTTATGAATATAGATTATATGGTCAGGCTAGGGTTAGAAAATCTTTTGTATCTGAGGCAAACTGTAAAAAATGATTAAAATGATGCTTAAAAAGAAAAGATTGGATTAGTGAATGGGAATTAGTAATTTAGAATGATGAATCAAGATATTTAATATTCTGAAATAATTTCTGGCAATGGGTTTGATACCAACCACATGAAAAATATAATGTTAATTGTCTTCTTTCTAGAATGAAATCAGATAGTCAGGAAATAGTGATATGAGAATATTTTACTCAAAATTCCTTAGACTATTAATCAAAGTTAAAGGTGGAATAACTAGTCAAAAGTATATAGAAATAATAGAACAGAACTTCTGCCATTTCTAAATAATTTGCCAGATAGTCTATTTATCTTAAAAAAGATGATAATGTACCAGTCCACAGATATGATATAGTCAGTTAATGGAAAGAGGAAAATTTAATCACTTCACTTCCATGCCTGCCCAGAGCCCTGATCTAAATCTAATTGAGCATTTGTGAGATGTTTTAGAAAGATGAATTCATGCACATCCAACTCACCTCAAAAATCTAGAAGAATTAATGGATGCATTTGCAGAATAGGAAATGATTAAACCAGAAATTTTAAGAAATTTGGTTGAAAGTATGCTGAGAAGAATATGAGCTATAATTGATGCTAATAGATATCTAACTTGATATTAATTATATATATAAAAAGTCCTGCTTTTACTGAATAAAATGATATATTTTTATTGTAGTATATTAAATAATCAATATGTCACAACTTTTGTGGGTCAAATGCATTTATTATGAAAATTAGAAAATCTTTTACATAATAAATTTTCAATTTTTATATATAAATGCTATGAGTATTCATTTTTTATTTCTTTATAAACCTTTCTTTTATATACAAATACATATTTACTTATTATTAAAAGTTTATCTCTTTGCTTTGGTCTATTAAAATATTTATTTAGTTTATTAGTAATAATTTTAGTTAAAAGAAAATCTTTGTTATAAAATTGTTAACTTTTTTAAAAATAAAATGATCATCATGTGAATTGCCATTATAATAATGATATTGATATCAATATTAAGTTATTAAAAATGTGTTAAATATTCAAAAGAATATTAAACTAACTATATGTATAATGATAAGAAAACTCATTACAATTGGATTAATTTATTTATATTAACGCTAATACTTTGATAAATTCAATATGCCAATTTTCAGCTATTTTTATTCCTCTGTAAACTAATTTTCTCATGTATAATAAAATCAATAAATTCTCTTATTATTAAAATTTGTTTGACTTGTTTTAATTTAGTTCATCTTGGCAATAATAATAGAAATGAATAATACATTATTATTTCATGAGATTACAAGTGATAATAAAACAATAAAGTAAACTACAGATGATGAAATGATAAAGAAAACTACAGATAATGAAATTATAAAGGATGATGAAACTGTAGATAATAATGATAATGATATATTTTTTGCAATAAATGAAAAAATTATAGCTTCAGCTCATAAAATAGCAATAGAAAAATCAGCATCCGAAGATGAAAATGAAGAATTGTTAGAAATATTAAATGATATTGATGAACTTTTATTTGAAGTCAGAACAGAGTTTACTTTTTCAGCAGAAAGTGATAAACAAATAGTTTTACCTTTGAATACTGATAAAAGTTATTTAAAACTAAAATCCTGTTGCATAGTTGATATATTTGATGATGAAATATGATAATGTAATTCTACTATCAAGCTTAGAAAATTGTAACAACTTGTTGATATGTGAGAAATTGAAGCAAGCGCACTTCAAGAAGTTGAGAGTAAATTTCAAAATTTAGGTGTATGTCAAAATCATTATGCTTTTAATCAGAATTACTTATATCAACAAGAACTTAAAAAAATATCAAATATATCTGAAAGTAGTATAAAAAATCATTGATATATTTACTGTGGAATTAATAAATATTTTTATAGTCGTGAAAAGTTATATCCTGAACATTTATGGAATATTATTAGATGTAATATACAGATTCCATGTATTAGACAAGTTAATTGTCTAATATTAAAAGAGCAAAATTATCACTCTGTTATTTATCCAACTACTCAGATTACAAGATTACATTACATTTATTGCACTTGTTTTGAAAAGAATAGTAGGCATCTCTATCATCATTCTGGAAAAGGCAAATCTATTATGACTTGTAAAGATAACAAGTTACATGACAATGATACTACATTATCTCTTCAATTATTAGAAAAATAGATATTAAATGTAGCTGAATCTGATGATTCAGATACAAAATTATCTCTTTTATCTCATTTAAGTCCAATTTTACAAATTTTAAATACACAATCTTCAAAAATATCATTACAATCAGAAGTTCAATCAATAATTCAGCCTCTTAGTTTATTTACTATTAATATGGCTATTAAATTAAAGCACATTAATATTTCTTCAATATCAAAAAGCTTATTGAATATTTTTCTGATTTGGATGATATAATAACAAATATAATTTGGATATCAAAGAAAGAACTTCAAAAAAATATAACATTATTGGAAAGTCCAGAAATATTAGATCAATATTTTTTAGTAATTCCAAGATCACTCACATCTTTCTTTGATACACTTATATTAAATTTGGAAGGTAAATGAAATATTTCAGCTGCTCGCAAGGCAAAATAATAAAAAAAAGAATATAAACCAATTAATTTAGCAAAAATCAAAAAAATAACAGTTTTTATATCATCAATTATTTTAAATACCGTATTTAAAGATATAAATATTTGGATTTCTCATATAATGACAAGTTTATGTCGAAAGCCTAATCTTCTTTCTTCAGTTTATAATTTTTTAAAAGAAGTTAATATAATATCTCATACGGATCAATGGGAACATTATCTGGAAAATTTACAAAAAAATTCAACAAATTCTTCTGATCAAGTACAAGTTGAATCTAATATTTGGAATATTACTACAATTGATAATATTGATATTAGATCAAAATTATTTACATACGGAAATATTTATGATGTTGCTTGTCAGTCTTCACATATAACATTATGGATAATTTTTCAATATAATTTACCTAAACCTATTATAACATTTATAAATCAAAAGAATCAAACTTATTGTAACAATTTTGATTGGGTTATCTTTCTTTAGATCTCTTTTAGTTTAGATCTTCATTTTGCGCTATCTGTATAACA